>DF360205.1:26991-81256 GCA_000787875.1 Solanum virginianum | reverse complement strand
GAACTGAAGGAACAGTTGAAAGATTTGTTAGGGAAGGGATTTATAAGGTAGGGTGTTTCTCCTTGGGGTGCCCCTGACCTATTCGTGCGAAATAAAGAAGGGTCTCTCTGAATGTGTATTAATTATAAAGAACTGAACAAAGTCACCAAAAAGAACAAGTACCCTCTCCCAAGGATAGATGACTTGTTTGACCAACTTCAGGGTGCCTCTTTTTTCTCAATGAAAGACCTCCGATCAGGTTACCATCAGTTGCAAGTGAGGGAATGCGACATTCCAAAGACAACCTTTAAGACTAGATATGGCCATGTTGAGTTCTTGTTCATGTCTTTAGGGTTGATGAATGCACCCGTAGCCTTCATGGATTTGATTAATAAAGTGTTCAGACTGTATCTTGATATGTTTGTGATTGTGTTTATTGTTGATATCTTGGTGTACTCAAGAGATGAAGATGAGCATGCAAATCACCTCAGGATTGTTAAACTCTTAAGGACCATGAGTTGTATGCAAAATTCTCAAAGTGTGAATTTTGGCTTAAGTCTGTGGCTTTCTTAGGCCATATTATCTCCTGGGATGGTATTCGAGTGGATGCTTAGAAGATTGAGACGGTTAAGAACTGGCCCAGACCGACCTCTCCAACTGACATAAGAAATTTCTTGGGGTTGGCAGGCTACTACTGCCGATTTGTTGAGGGGTTTTCTTCCTTATCTGCACCATTGAAAAAGTTGACATAGAAAAAGGTCAATTTTTAGTGGTCCGATGACTGTGAGAAAAACTTCCAAGAGTTAAAGACTAGACTGACTACTACTCCAGTTCTAACCTTGCCTGAGGGGATGGAAGAGTTTGATTGGGACGTGTGCTGATGTAGAGAGGGAATTGCCTATTCTTCCAAACAACTTAAGATCTATGAGAGGAACTATCCCACCCATGATTTTGAGCTGGCAGCGTTGGTCTCTGCTCTCAAAATTTGGTGCCACTACTTGTATGGACTGCATGTGCATATGTTCACTAACAATAAGAGCTTGCAGTATGTCTTCAGTCAGAAAGAGCTCAACCTACGACAGAGTAGATGATTGGAGTTGCTCAAAGATTATGAATGAGCATTCTCTACCATCCAGGTAAAGCTAACATCATTGTTGACACTCTTAGCAGGTTGTCAATGGGTAGCACAACCCATGTGAAAGAGGGAATGAAGGAGCTAGCTAAGGAAGTGCATCAACTAGCCCGATTAGGAGTCTAACTTGAAGAAAATGATGAGAGAGGAGTTAATGTCAAGAATGGGTTTGCTTCATCTTTGGTGGCAGAGGTGAAAGGAAAGTAAGACCAAGACCCTGTCCTACTCCAATTGAAGAAGGCGATCCACAAACAGAAGGTGATGGCCTTATCCAAAAGGGGAGATGTGGTGTTGAGGTACCAGAGTAGATTGTGCATCCTAGATGTTGATGATGTACGAGATAGAATCATCGATAAAGCCCACAACACTAGATACTCCATTTATCTTGGCTCTACCAAAATGTACCATAACTCAAGAAAAGTCTATTGGTGGAGTGGAATGAAGTGAGATATTGTTGAATTTGTTTCTAAGTGCCCAAACTATCAGCAAGTGAAAGTTAAGCACTAAAGGCCATGTGGATTAGCCCAAAACATTGAGATTCTAAAATGGAAGTGGGAGATGATCAACATGGACTTCATTACTAGTCTACCGAAGTCTCAAAGGCAACACAACTTGATATGGGTGATTATGGATAGGATGACTAAATCAGCCCACTTCTTAGCAGTTAAGACAACTAACACTGTGGATGAGTACACCAAGATGTAAATTCAAGATATTGTGAGGTCGCATGGGGTTCCCTTGTCCATCATCTCCGATAGAGAAGCTCAATTCACCTCTTGATTTTGGAGATCGTTTCAGAAAATATTGGGTATGAAAGTGATTTTGAGCACAACCTTCCATCCACAATTGGACAGTCAGGCAAAGCGCACAATTCAAATGTTAGAGGATATGTTGAGAGCCTGCATCCTTGATTTCAAGGGAAATTGGTATGAGCACCTACTATTGTTTGAGTTTGTATATAACAATAGTTATCATGCAAGCATTCAGATGGCTCCCTATGAAACTTTATATGGGAGGAGATGTAGATCACCAGTTAGGTGGTTTGACATTGGAGAAGCAAAGTAGATTAGGCCTAACCTTGTCCATCAAGCAATGGAGAAGGGTAAGCTCATTAAAGAGAGATTGAAGACTGTGCAAAGTTGCTAGAAATCCTACACCAATGTGAGGAAAAGTGATTTGGAGTTCGAAGTGAATAACTAGGTGTATTTGAAAGTGTCACCTATGAAGGGTGTCATGAGATTTGGGAAGTAGGGTAAACTGAGTCCACATCACACTGGACCCTATCAAATTATAAAGAGGATTGGGAAGGTCGCCTACGAATTAGACTTACCTTTCAAGTTAAATGGTATCCATTCGATGTTTCATGTGTCGATGTTGAAGAAATGTTTGTGAGATCCTAACTTGGTAATCCTTATGAAGAGCATTGGAGTGAAGGATAGTTTGACCTAAAAAGAAATTCAGGTTCAAATCCTTGATCGTCAGATTCACAGATTGAGAACCAAAGAGATAGCTTCAATCAAAGTCTTGTGGAGGAATCAATTCATTAAAGAGGCCACATGGGAAGCTGAGGAAGAAATGAAGGTGAAATATCCTCACCTATTCGTGTCAAATGATGAGAATATTGAAGGTAAATTTTCTTGCCCTTAGCTAAGTTGATTGTTGTTTCCTGATCCTTATTTATTCTTGAGTCTAAAGAGAGATTGTATAAACATGAGGAGTCGAAAGATCGATTGATAGATGTGAATGTTGAGATAGGTTTCAAGTCTTTTCATGCCTTGATGTCCAGTTTTACCCATCATTCGAGGATGAATGATCCTAAGGGTGAGATGATATAACACCCTGTAGAATTACCAAAATACCTCTATAATGTAATTGTGCACACAATGCGTCTTCCAAAGTTCTGATGGGAAATTCGAGGCTAGATTTGCAATCAGCGCAAAAAATTGAGTCAAAAAATGGTCTCGACCTGATTTATGAGTAACCAGAGTGAAAAATAATTTTTGCTAATTAATTCCAAAATAGTGTTGCTCCATGCCCCTGGTACGATGCCAAGGATGCATAAAGATACACTTATTATTTTTTTAAAATTTTTGACGGGAATTGATATTTCCAAACAATTCACAAAATACGTTGGTCTACGCCTCTGGCGTGTCGCAGATCAGTGTACAAATTTTTGAAGTTTTTCTTTTTCTTTAGGAAGGGCCTTTTGGCCATTCCCCACTCTATCCTAAGTCTTAAAACATATTTTTAAAGTCATTTTATGTCGATTAAGGGTTTCAAAAACTCATTTTTCTTTAAGTTCTTACACAAGAAAATCTTGAGAGAAGAGACAAGCAAGGTTGGGAGATTGAAATTTGAGTCCAATTCTTGAAGGAGATTATTACAATATTCATCTAGGTATGTAAGGCTAAACTAAAAACATGGGATTGTACTCCCATATGTCCCATAGATGGTCGTAGATAAGAGTTGAAGGTTCTTGAGTCTACATGCGTGATTCTTAATTATTTTCTTGAGAAATCATATTTACTACATGCATTTTTTTATGTTGATGATCATCATAAACTTGTTTTCTTGAATTGAATGTTTTTACATGAATTATTTCACAAACCCAATTTATTATTTTCTTAAAGATTGTATGAAAGAAGATAGAGATTGAGTCTAAAGCCCTGAGTGAGAATAATTGATTGTACTTGTGATTGTGAGGTGAGAATGATGATGAGTTAGTAGAACTTGATAGCCCCTCATGTCTCCATAAATGAACTCTAAAGATTGGTCTATTCGATTGTTCCTTAATGATTATTTTAATCCTTAAGTTGTTGGAATTCTCTTAAGTCACTCTTAAGAACTCTCTGAAAGGAATCATGTTATTCTAAGCCTGGAAATCAAGGAAAGGCTTGTACCATAACTCAAGAAAAGTCTATTGGTGGAGTGGAATGAAGTGAGATATTGTTGAATTTGTTTCTAAGTGCCCACAAGGAAAGGCTCATTCTTCTTCAAATTTCTTCTTGAATCTTCTTCATTAGCTAAGGTATGTGGGATTGATTCTTGGTCTCATTCAACCAAGAAGATCCAAACTCTTTTCACTTGAATTTTAGAAAATTTTGCTTACTCTAAATATGGGTTTTGAATATTTTTTATTATTGAATTCAATTAAGCATGAGTGATTTATATTACGATTTAAATGTGGATTTAATTATAGAGTTACTTCAATTTTATATTATATTGGTATTTAAAATTGAATCTTAATTATCCATGATATTCTCACATCATTCACAGCATATGCATTCATGGGCATTGGCTTTTACGAAAATTATGAAGTGGGTTAAGCCCAACTATGTTTTATGAAATGATTTTTATAAGATTATCGTTATGACAAGAATGTGATTACATAAATGTCTATAATATTTTACTCATTGAGCAAACCTCATTTGATATTATGAATGGACTAGTCCTATGCATGAAAAGTATGACATAAATTATGATTTGACATTTGAGCCCAAGTATGAATTATTATGAATGATGTTTGACGTTTAACCCCAAGTATGGATTAAAATGATTTGAAATGCTTTGCATCTCTTTTGAAAGCATGTATACAAATATGTATCCTTGTGGGATGATAAATTAGCACCGATGGATTTAGGGCATCAGGGTTGTCCCCAAGGGTCCTCTGCCTTTTCTTTAATTCTGTGCCAGTATAGGTCTATGTATATGATAACCCTCACCGAAATTAGAAGCCTAGGTGTGGTAATAATATTTATATGGTATCATAAAATTGTGAAAATCCTATTCGAAATGGGAGACCTATAAGAAAGGTCACTTCTCTAAAATGGGAGGCCCGTAAGGAGATGTGTGGTTTACCTTTTGCAAGTAGACCACCTTTTTTTTGGTATGGGGCTAACATCAGAATTCCAAGTAATAGCTCGCTTGGTCTTACATGTTGGTTGAGGTCTTATCCCTTCTAATATAAGCATTTTTGCATTTTATGCATCATGGATTTCATGACATATTGTTATATACTCTTCTTTGGATGTATATCTCTTTCTATATTATGAGTCCTTGTCATCCAACATTTAATGTAGGTTTGATAAGTGATATGCATTGCATGCCTGCATAGTTAGTACATTCAAATGTACTAAAGCATACTTTTTGCCTACATGATCTAAATATGTAGGAACTAGAGATTACCTTCATTTATCAGTTGATAACTAGATTGGATTTGAGAAAGTATTGTGGTGAGTTCTTACAGGGACAAGCCACCATCCATCTACCTTATGTTGCTTCCATTTTTTCTATTTCCTTTGAGGGTGAACTTGGGACATGTCTTATGACTAAAGGCATTGTTGGACATCGTGTAGACTCTTGTCGGATCACCCTGTAGAATTACCAAAATACCCGTCCTAATCTTATGACTAGAGACATTGTTGGACATCGTGTAGACTCTTGTCGGATCTATATGTTATGTATTGTATTTGGAGCTTATGATCATGGTTACCTATTAGATATGGCTATTATGAATTGATTATGAGAATTGTGATAAGCCTGTATAATTTGATGTGGAAATGTGGATGATCCTAAGTCCCATATTCCCTCCATAGCATGAGGCATACTTACCCGCCCCTTAGCTCTTATATGCTATTTGAATCTATGTTACTGCCTATCCCTATGACATCCTGTCATGACCAGGACCTAGGGCATAGGGATAACATGGAGAATGGGAACCCGAGAGTCCCTGAATGAGTCTCAAAGTATCCATATTCACATCATCAATTTGTAAGCGTAATAAAAAAAATAAACATGTATTCTAAGGGACAGGAAAATAGGACTCATGCTATGGGGATGTAATAGTGAATGGGAGTAAATTGAATTCACAAAGCACATAGCATATAAATACTAAGGGGCGGTAAGTATGATTTACTCTACGGGGGAAATTGGGACATAGGATCTTTCACATTATACATATAACTATATCATAAAGCTCATAACAAATTCACATAACAATAACCAAATAGGTAGCCAAAGTCGTGAGCATAATCTCAAAACACAACACTTAGCATATAATCATAAAGGAGTTTACAAAATGTCCAAAAATGCCTCTAGTCAGAAGATAGGATGGGGGCCAAGACATGCCTCGAACACACCCTCAAAGTAAATAACATAAATAAAAAAACATAGGTAGAGAAAGGGTGGTTCGTCGTTGGAAGATAAGACTCATCACAACAAGCAAAACTCAAGATCCAAGCTAGAAATTGTATGGTGGATGAAATAGTCCTCGGTCTCTACATAGTTAGATCATGTAGGAAAAAGTATACGTTAGTACGCTTGAATGTACTAAGTATGTAGGCATGCAATGTATATGACTTAGTAAATTTGCATTCAATGTTAGATGACAAGGGTACAAAATATAGAAAGAGATATACAACAAGAGGTATAGTATAGGATATGCCATGAAACTAATGGTGTATGAAATGCACAAATACTTATATATAGTGGGGATGGACTATAACCAACAAATCAATCCCATGAGAGTTATTACAGGAGTTAGTTCTATGAAGACCTCCCATAGGTAGGACAAGAATACTTGCCAAGGGCAACCTACATCACATCTTATGACCCAGTCATTTAGATGGATGGACACCTTCCTTACGACCCAGTCATTTCAGAAGGATTTCCAATATCATACAATATTAATAATGAATAACCATCCCTTATGACCCGGTCATTTTGGTGATGGCTACCATTATGGCACATAGTTCAAGAAAAGTGAGAGGACCCTTAGGGATAGCCCTAATACCCCCAATCGATCAGTGCTAAGTCAATACATCCCACGAAAATACTTATACATATACATGCTTTCAAAAGAAGCAATAGTTATTTCAAATCCATTTAATGCATATTTAGGCTCAAAACCAAACCATAATTGATACTCATGATACTCATGCATAGGAAAAGCTCATTGAATATACAATATGATACATATACCCAATATGCTCAAAGAGCCAATAAGAATAGACATTTATGTGATCACATTCTTGTCATAACCATAATCTTATCAAAATGATATACATAAACATAATTGGGTCTTGACCCACTTCATAAACGTCATCAAAGTCATAGTCAGGTATAAATATGCCATGAATAAGGTGAAATTAGCATAGGTAATAGAGATTCTAACTTAAATCAACAGTATATAATGAAATTCAAGTAAAGATATAAGTAAAATTCACACTTAAATCATTATATAGGTTACCCATGCACTAATCAAGTTTTAAAAGGTTACCCATGCACTAATCAAGTTTTAAAAGGGACATGCACTTTCATAAATTCAATGTAATTGATCATATTAGGGCTTAAATCACTTTTAAATCAATACAAAAACATAGCCCATATATAAATTGTATTTAATAAACAAAATCTTCAAAATGCATATTTAAAGTAAGCTAAAATTCATGAAAATCACTTAAAAAGAGTTTGGGTATTCTTGGTTGAAGGACTAAGAATCAATCCCACATAACTTAGCTAATAGAGAATATTCTAGAAGAAAATTGGTGAAGAAAGAGTCCTTCCTTGATCCCCAAGCTTATTTCCCACTAGTGTTCTTTGAAAGAGACTTGAGAGAATTTTTAAATGTGAGTAATGAATTTGAATGAGAGGAATAAAGTTTAGGTCATGAGGAAGTCTTTAGGTAGAATAGGAAGACACAAAATACCCTTAGAATAAATCGTATTTACAAAAATGCCATTAATGAAATGATTTAAAATATTGAATATTTTTGTCTTAGGAAGGGGTATACGGTCTGTGAGGCATTATACAGACCATATACTTTCCATGATCTAACACTTAGAAAAATAATCAATCGACAAAGGTCTGAAATGGTAATCCTATACATTGTATTTTTTAGTGAAATCAACCTCAAGAAAGGTCACACGGATTGTACAATGAAACTCCCCACACATGCCTAGGAATACCCTCATAATCATAATTCCCTTATATCTGAAATCGGAGATATTTAAACAACCCTCCACGTAGCTCGAAGAGATCCTATGATGCATTTTATTCAATATCTCAAAATTCATATAGAATTTTGCAAACTCGACTTCATATTCTTGTTCAGAGGGAAAAATTGAATGGGCAAAGGAGAACCTACAAGGTATACTTTGTCCATGCCAAGAAAAATAATTTTTGGTGAAACTTTACAAAGACAATATCTATCCGCGATGGGTCAGCGATGCGAACATGACGCAAACTAGTTTAATTTTTTTTAAATTTGTTCTTTTTACTCTAGGAAAATTGGGTAATAACCCTATACCTACATACACGAAAATCCCTCATTCTCAAATGCTTTGAGCCCTAAAAACCAACAAAAACCCTCTCAACATCCTCTCTAATCTTCATCAAATTTCACATCCATTCTCAAGGTTTTCAAGAAGTCTTATTGGAATTCAAGGAAACCAAGTACCCTCTCAACATCCTCTCTAATCTTCATCCAATTTCACATCCATTCTCAAGGTTTTCAAGAAGTCTTATTGGAATTCAAGGAAACCAAGTTAAGCCCCAAGTCCTCCTCAAGATTCAAGAGTCTCAAAGCTCATTTAGATCTGAGGATTTCATTCAAGCTTCAAGTCTCCATTTGAAATCTTTTTCAAAAAACACTCCAAAGTCAAGGTATGTGGGTTTCTTTCATGGGTTCCTTTCACCTATGATTCCCAAGCTTCCTTTTACCTAAAATTACATGATTTAAAGTTGATTTACACTAAACAATATGTTGGGGTTTATGAAATAGCAATTATTTTAGCATGTTTTGAGCTATGAATCTAAGACCTATTGTGAGATTTGATGAAGGGTTTTCATGTATATTGTTTGAGGGTGTTACCAAGTATCTATTGATGGTTTTGGATTGGATTTACTTGCATTGTTTCACTCTTGCATTGCATGATTTTACACAAGCATTACATACCCACCAAGTGTTTGATAAAATGTCCGAATTATGATTCTTAATTTGTTGAACGCCTAATATTTGGCATATGAGATGTATGACTCTATGAGGATAAAAACATGTTGTATATATGTTAACTTCATGATAATATTCTATAGGTTTGCATGTTGACCATAACTTTGTTGAGAGGTTGATACCTTGACCACTATGATGGAGGGTGTAATGTTCATTAACTATGTTGAGGGGTTGATACCTTGACCTCTATGATGGAGGGTATAATATCCGTTAAACTTGTTGATGGATTGGTACCTTGACCACTATGATGGAGGGTGTGATATCCATTAAGCATGTTGTGGGGTTGATACATTGACCACTATGATGGAGGGTGTTATGTCTATTAACCATGTTGAGGGGTTGATACCCTGACCACTATGATGGAGGATGTGATGTGCATTAACCATGTTGAGGGGTTGATACCTTGACCACTATGATGGAGGGTGTGATATCCATTAAGCATGTTGTGGGGTTGATACATTGACCACTATGATGGAGGGGGTTATGTCTATTAACCATGTTGAGGGGTTGATACCTTGACCACTATGATGGAGGGTGTGATGTCCATTAACCATGTTGAGGGTTTACACCTCGACCACTACCAAGAGGGTGATAAACCTTGGATTTCGAGTACTAGTTGCTTGGTCTGTGATGATGGTCTATTCTTAACTACATAATATATTCTATATAAGCATGCTATACTTCAAGCATCATTCATACGTATCATATTGTTAGTATGTCATTCATTGCTTATGATTATGTATTTTACCCATGCAGCCTATCTATTGTTACATTGCATCCTATATACTTAGTACATTCAAATTTACTAATGCATACTCTATGCCTACATGATGTTACCATGTTGGAACCAAAGCACTATTTGGTTATCCTCCTACTTCATGTGGTTAGTGGTATCTATCAAGCTACTTGGTGAGTCCCCCATTCCGAGGGCAACGTCTATGCTTTTATGCTATGTATTAAAGAATCTCTTCTCTTATTGTATACTTTGAATATGAGGGTGAGCCTAATTGCTTGTCTTGGCCCCTACTCTTATGTTAGTAGTACTGTTGTTGGACATGTTGTGTATCTATGATATGACCTTTGATTCTCTATTGACTCTTGTTGATTATGACATTAAAGATATCCCTTAGCACCAGTTATCCCAATTTACTATCTCTTGTTATTATTTTACTTGCTTCTGCTACTAATGATGGGTGATGATATGCTAAGAGGCTTGTTTAGGATCCCTTCGAGTTCTCCATTCGCAAGATAATATATTGCCCTCATAAGTGAACAACGGTAAAGGTGGTGATGTTGATCAAGGGGATACTCCAAGATGTAACCAGTTTTATGCTCTTCAAAGATAGCTAGGGGGAATGAGGTGCCCTATGAAGCTATTGGTATGTCAAAGCCTTTTCTTGATGTCATTATGTATGCTTTGATGGTTTTAGGGGTTTCTATTCCTTTTATTATTCCTTTTGTTGATAGTAAGATTTATGTGTGTCCCAAATGGTTATGTGGGTCTATTATTGTTAGAAAGGTCTAGGGAATTTCTCATATTCATTTTGAATAGGGTCTTGTCTTGTGATTTTTGTTGAGCTTAGCTTGATGGGATACAGGTCTTGGTGTGGTTTGGCTACTTGCATATCATGCTTCCAATGAGTGTGGAACTTGTAAGGTTGTAATATGATGGTTAAGAATGGTCAATTTATTTGGTCAACTACATTGGGTTAGTAATTTCTCTAAACTTTATCTTTGGTGCAGGTTTTGTCACCATGTGAGGATGAGGATAGGTGATATCCCTAAGTGACTTTTCAGATTAGGAGTGAGCATTTCGAGCATGGTTGGAGCTGTTTAGTTGACTTATGCACCAGCTATTATTATGGGTTTCATGAATATGGACTTAAACCCCTACCTTGACATGTTTGTAGTGGCCTCTAGTGGTGGAGCGTTGATTTATTTAGAGCATATGAATCATTTAGGGTTAGGTTGAAGGAAGTTGAGCATGGTTATGTAGTATTCTTGATGGTACCAAATCTTCTTTTGTTGAATGGGTCTAGACTAAGTAAGGCCTTGATTTAACCTTATTAGAGTTAGAGGTTTTGGGTAAAAGATTGTAGAGTAGAGGTTATCTCTCAAGAGGGATATAGTGATTCATGGTACCAAGTGGACTATGTGTGTTTAAGGTTGACATTTGGGTCAAGTTTGTAGGTCCTTTTGGTGGAGAGTTGGTAAAGTTGCATAAGGTTTGGAATTACCTAGGAATATGGATATAGTTTGTCTAGTCCTTCATGCTTCTATATTATGGAGATGTGTTGGTGACCCTAGTGGTATGGAACTCTTTGAGGTTGAGGGTGTTATGGATTAAAGGGTTGAAGAAGTTGATTGGTAAAGTTGTAGTATTCATCAAGGCCCTTTGGAAGAATCGTCAAGTCAAAAGTGTCTCTCGAGGAGCCAAAGCAGGCATGGAAAAGCGATATCCGTACCTCTTCATTCTATTCAAGTTTATGATATCATGTCAAAGCACTTTTTTATGATTTCAAATCTTATGCTTCAGCCCCTATGTTATTGCATGCATTCAATTTTATGTTAACAAGTTCGTGATGATTTTAACACTTGTGTTGAGATTTCAAAAATGGTGTTTAAGTGCATTGTTGCATTCATGTTGGGGCTGATTTTTTATGATTACTCTTCTTATATATGTCTCTTTGACATTCAGGGACAAACGTTCCCAAGGGGGATATTGAAATAGCCCACACATGCCTAGGAATGCCCCCATATTCATAATTTCCTTATATCTCAAATCGGGGATATTTAACTACACCTCCACATAGCTTAGAAAGACCCCCTGAAGTATTTTTTCAATATCTCAAAATCTATGCAAAATTTTACAAATCTGACTTCATATTCTTGTTTAGAGGGAAATATTACGTGGAGAAAACAAGTACCTACAAGGTATACTTTGTCCATGCCGAGAAAAATAATTTCTGGTGAAACTTTGCAAAAACAATAGCTGGTACGAGTGATGTGACTTCACATGGGCTATGAGGGCTCCCATCGGGTGTCACCTTGGTCCAAACTTCCTTAAACCAAAAGTTTCAAGCTCCAATGAGGTGGTACAACATTCAGGTCCTTGTATATCCCCAAAGTGTGAGTCCTATATTCTTGTCCCTTAGAACTATATGTTTACTATTTGTATTTACTTCTAAACCAATGATGTAAATATGGAACTGACTTCTAGACCCTAGGTCTGGGTCATGACAGAGATGGTATCAGAGCACTAGATTTATAAATGGTCATCTGAGTCTAGCATGTCACGTCAAGTAAATTCTTATGCATGGGTGTGAAACATACCATATCTATGTGTAGGAGGCTATAAGGCATTTTATGGAAAGTTTCACTTTTTGATGATTTTCATTGTGCCATGGAACATGTCTTAAGATTTCCTATCGCCATCCCTCTCTACCAAATAGGGAGAGTTACTTTGGGGCTGTAATGTAATTTCGGTAAGAAATGTGTTATAGTTGATCTTGTAGATGAGGTAAAAAGGGAGTTGGCGAAGAATGTGCATTGTTTGTCCAGCTTGCTCCTTCGGATGTTCAAAATTTTCTTGGATCGACTATTTATTATAGAAGGTTTGTTGAAGGTTCATCATCTATTGCATTTCTATCTCCAAGTTGACTCAAAGAAGGCCAAGTTTGTGTGGTTGGACGAGTGTGAGAAGAGTTTTCAGACTTTGAAAGATCAGCTTACATCGGCTCCTGTTTTTGACTTTACTAGATGGCTTGGATGGGTTGGTGGAGTATTAGCTTACATCGGATCCTGTTTTGACTTTACTAGATGGCTTAGATAGGTATGTGGTGTATTGTGATACTTCTTAGATTGGGTTAGGTTATGTATTTATGTAATATGGTAAAGTGATAATATATGCATCAAGGCAATTCAAGGTACATGAGCGTAATTACCCCACTTATAATCTTGAGTTAGCGGCGGTGGTGTTTCCCTTGAAGATTTGGAAACACTATTTATATAGGGTGGATTGTAGTATTTTTAGCTACCATTAGAGTTTGCAATGTGTGTTCACTCAAACGAATCTTAACTTAAGACAACGGAGATGGTTGGAACTCCTTAAGGACTATGACATGAGTGTACAATATCATCTCGATAAGGAAAATGTTGTAGCCGATGCTCTTAGTAGGCTATTTATGGGAAGTAACGCTCATGTTTATGAAGGGAAGAAAAAGTTGGCAAACGATGTTCACCAGTTGGCTAGATTGGGTTTTAGGTTGACCGATGCTAATGGTAGTGGTATTCATGTTCGGAATTAGGCTGAACCTTCTATCATTATTGATATTCAGGCTAAGCAAGATCTAGATCTGTCATCGAATGAGTTTAAGAGTTTAGTTTTCAAAAAAATAATAAGATAGAGGTTTTCTCACAAGGGGGAGATGGTGAAACTCAGTACCAGGATCGATTATGTGTTCCGGACGTTGATGTCTCATAAAGATGATTAGGAGTGCCCATAACTCTCATTTTTCCATACATCCAGGATCTACTAAGATATATCGGGACTTAAGGTAAGCGTATTAGTGGCATGGTAAAAAAGACATAGCTAAGTTTATATCTAAATGCCCTAACTGTTAACAAGTGAAGGTAGAGCACCAAAGACCCGGTAGTTTGACTAAAGATATTGAAATTTCTACTTGGAAGTGAGAAGATATGAACATATATTTCGTAGTTGGTTTACCTCAGACCCGAAGGTAAGTTGACTCAATTCGGGTTATTGTTGACCAGATGACTACGTCAGCTTATTTCCTACCGGTCGAGACTACCTTTAGTGCCAAAGGTTATGCAAGGTTGTACATTCAATAGTTGGTAAGGTTACATGGTGTATGTGAAAGTCTTACCCTAATGCATTTTGGAAAGAAGGGCAAGTTCAGTCCCTAGTATGTAGGTCCTTATGACATTGTTAAGTAGATTGGGAATGTTGCTTATAAGATGGAATTGCCTTCGGATTTGAGTTCCATTCACCTCGTTTTTCATATGTCTATGTTGAGAAAGTTGGTTGGTGATCCTAGTAATATTGTGACTTTGGAAGGTGATGAGGTTGAGGAGAACTTGTCTTATAAGGGAGTTTTGGTTGAGATTTTGGATAAGACAAGTGAAGCGACTTAGCAACAAGGATGTGGCTTCGGGTAAGGTACTTTTTAGAAACCAACATGTAGGAAGTGGAATCTAGTATGATACGATGATACCTTTATCATTTCCAATCTACTCAAGCCTATTGTATTAGGTTCTTCCTATTCTAGTGGTCCTAAATTTTTAACTCTTGAGTTTCATGACATGACATGCATACATGTGCACGAAAATGATTTAAAGATGTTTTGAATTATTTAAAGAGGTTTTGATATGCATTTTAATGATTTTATGATTTTTAAATGATGAAATATGCCTTGTACCTTGTGTTTGGAAGTTTCATGTTCTAAGTCAAGCCTTTCAAGACTGGTTCTAGCATATTCGATCATGAATATTCCCAAGGGGGAGATGATGTAAGGATCCAGACAAATGCACGACCTTAGTAGAGGCTTCATGGACCATGTGGTGGGCCATCTGGTGGCCTTACCCTTGAAATTCCATAGTTTTGAACTAAGTAAGTGGTACGGCAATGTTTACGGTCTATATAAAGTGGTACGACCCATACACCATCCTGTATGGTTTCCAGAGTGAAAATTTTCTAAGTATTGGATAACCTTCTTGGAACTTTGCTATGAAGAATTTTCTAAGTGAAGTGTTATAGAGGAGTACATGGTCCATATAGCTTGGTATGGACTGTGAGACCAACTTTTGGGCACTTTCGTCACATTTTTCTAAGTATGGGATCTTCAAGATCAATATAAGTTCACCTTCAAGCCCTCAATTCAAGTGTATTTATGTTGTTTAGGGCCATCATGGGTCTCCAACATCAAGTCAAGTTCAAAGGAAGTCTATTGGCTAAGCTTTTCACAAGAATCGATAGAAGGGTCAACTTTAAATTGTCATATCTCTTAGCACAAAATGAATTGGGTGTCCCAGGACCTATTAAATTGAAGCTCTTTAAATTAGCTTACCAATTTGGTTTCACCTCATTTCAATTTCAGATGAAAAAATTATGCCCGTTTTCGTAAAGCCTATCTGTGTAGTGTGCTCTCATGGGAAGGTTGTATAGACCGTGAGACCTCCTCATGGGACCCGTGGCAAGAAATATTATTTCATTTCATTAACGATTTTTCTTTTTGTAATTGTGGATTCTCCTAAGGGTCTTTAATGACTTCCTGTGCTATCCTAAGACCTCCAAATGACCTAAATTCTATTCTTCTCATTCAAATACATTACTCACACTTATAATTCTCTCAAGTCACTCTTAAGAACTCTCTTCAAAGGACTCTTGTGAATCTAAGCTTGGAAATCAAGGAAAGGCTAATTCTTCTTCAAATTTCTTCTTGAACCTTCTTCATTCACTAAGGTATGCGGGATTAATTCTTTGTCCTATTCAACCAAGAAGACCCAAACACTTTTCACTTGAATTTCATGAAATATTTCTTACTTTAAATATGGGTTTTGAGTCTTATCAATTGTTGAATTCAACTGATGTATGTGCTATACTTTATTGATGATTTTAAGTTGATTGAAGCTTTAATATGTTGAATTACATCATTATTATGAATATTCGAATATGCAATGTTCCTTTAAAGTTTGATCTTAGCGTGGGTGATTTATATTATGATTTTAATATGAATTTAATTATGGATTTACTTCAATTTCATATTGTATTGTTGGTTTTAGACTAAATCTCAATTACCCATATTATTCTGACATTATTCATAGCATATGTATTCATGTCCATTGGATTTTACGAAAATTATGAAATGCATTAATCCTAATTATGTTTTATGAAATGATTCTTATAAAATTATGGGTATAACAAGAATGTGATCACATAAATGTCTATAATATTTGGCTCATTGAGCATATTGGGTGTTTATACCTCATTTGATATTGTGAATGGGCTATTCCTATGCATGAAAAGTATGATATGAATTATAATTTGGCATTTGAGCCCAAGTATGAATTATTATTAATTATGTTTGGATTTTAAGCCCAAGTATGTATTGAAATGATTTGAAAGGACTTACATCTCTTTTGAAAGCATGTACACATATATGTATTCTTGTGGAATGATGAATTATCATTGATGGATTAAGGGCATCAGGGCTATCGCTAAGGGTCCTCTTCCTTTCCTTGAACTATGTGCCAGTATAGGTATATGTACATGGTAACCTTACCAAAATGGGAGGCTCGTAAGGTGCAGTTACAATATTGATATGATATGATAAAATTTGTGAAAATTCTATCTGAAATGGAAGCCCCATAAGGAAGGCCACTTCTCCGAAATGGGAGGCTCGTAAAGAGAAGTGTGGTTTACCTTTGGCAAGTAAACCACCTCTTTTCTGTTGTGGTGTTAACATCAGATTTCCATCTAATAGTTGGCTTGGTCTTACATGTCAATTGAGGTCTTATCCCTTCTTATATAAGCATTTTTTCATTTCATGTATCATAGATTTCATGGCATATTGTTACATACTCTTCTTTGGATATATACCTCTTTCTATATTATATGCCCTTGTCATCTAACATTAAATGTAGGTTTGATAAGTCATATAAATTGCATGCCCGCATACATAGTACATTCTTTTTGCCTACATAATCTAACCATGTAGGAACCAGAGATTACCTTCATCCACCATTTGGTGATAAGATGAGATTTGAGAAAGTGTTGTGGTGAGTATTATCTTCCAATGACTAGACACTATCTATCTACCTTATGTTGCTTTCATTTTTTGCTTTGAAGGTGAGCCGGGGACATGTCTTGGCCCCCGTCCTATCTTATGACAAGAAGCATTGTTGGACATCTTGTAGACTCTTATCAGATCTATATATTATGTGTTATATTTGGAGCTTATGGTCATGGTTATCTATTCGATAAGGCTATTATGGATTGATTATGAGAATTATGATAAACATGTATAATTTGATATGGAAATGTAGAAGATCGTAAGTCCTGTATCGCCCCCATAGAGTGAGTCATGCTTACCCGCCCCTTAGTTCTTATGTGCTAATGTGCTATGTGAATCCATGTTATTACCTATCCCTATGACATCCCCATAGCATAGGTCCTACTTTCTTGTCCCTTAGAATTATGTGTTTACTATTTGTATACGCTTTCGAACCAATGATATGATATTGATACTTTGAGCCTTGTTTGGGGACTCTCGGGTTCTCATTCTCTATGTCACTCCTAAACTCTAGGTCTGGGTCGTGACATGAATCAAGAAATCCAAAGAAAAATATATGTGAGAAGGATCAAAGATATTCCCACATGAATGTTTTTATAAGAATAAAAAATAATTTAAAATTGAGTTTTTTGCTTTCGTCGGGACAAAATAATATATATGAGTCATTTGTGTAACAATGCAGATATATATGAGTCATTTTTATAATGAAGGGTATATCAACTCTAATGACAAAGTTGAGAGGAAAAATTTGGCCCCACATAAGTAATTCTCTTAGATTGATACAACAACAACAACAACAACAACATACCTAGTGAAATCCCACAAGTGGGGTATGGGGATGGTAAAATGTACGCAGACCTTACCACTACCTAAGTAGAGAGGCTGTTTCCTGGGATTCTCTTTGATTGATATTATGATAAATTATTTAAATTAAAAAAATATTTCTGCAAGGTAAGATTGTTATTTGAATATATTAAGTATTAAGATTTCTCACTACTTCAAATAAAAACTGATTCATGCAAATTCTAATTGCTTTTAAACAATAACATGTAACCTTTAATAAATATGATCTTGATATGTAGTAATCAACACTTGAATCAGTAAATACCGCATATAAAGTTTTTTTTTTTGATGATGCTGATGATTTTGATGTTCCAAAAAATTAATATGGAATGTATTTTAATTTGTATTAACTAGTTTAAATAAATAAAAAAATTACATATGATAAAGATTTAATAGCTTTATATTCTATTAATTTTGAAATCCTACATAGTTGGATAATAATTAAATTACAATTATTTCTTAAAAAAAAATACTAAATAACAATTTGGTTTATTATAGAATATTTTTTATGAAGAGCAAAAATTTTAATTAATATTATTTGTAAAATCTTCATGTTCATACTGTAATATTGACATAGATAAATGAAGCCTACCAAAATATAATGTGGATGTAAATCAACCTGTAATGGGACTTGATACATTAAGTCGTGACAATAAATAACATAGCACATTTGAAAGTTTAGTATTTTGTTAATAAGAACCCAAAAATGAAAAGGATAAAAAGGACTATTCCAATCCTAATGCTTCATACACAGAACACTTATTTCTAATTAAATTTTGTGGAGTTGGTCTCTCCTTTATTCATTCATATAGAAAAACTTTTTTACAAATGTCACTTAGGCCCATAACTAAAACAATCACTTAATTAATTCAATGACCCGGTCCAATATCTAACTCATTCTCCACTATAACTTCTAAAACTAACCATTTAGGGTTCCATAACTAGTACCTTCGTGAAAAATCAACAGCACTAAATAGAACTCAATTATCATATTTGGATCATTTAAGCATTGAACAGTTTTATCAAATGAATTCATCCACTGGCAGTGAAATTTGTGTGTTCCCTCAATTATGTTATACTATAAGAAGCCCTCTTGCTGCAGCCCTTTCAGCAGGTAACAATTTTGATTTGGAGATTGATATACTTGGCAAACATTTTTACAGTTATGGCGACAACATTATTGTTGAAGAGTCCCACTTTGATACGAGGTGGGCTTATAATTACAAATCATTATATGAAGTATTGTTGACAGAGAGCTTTCGTCATCTGATTTTTCTTATCTATTGGAATAAGTTAGGTGGGATAGTGCTGACAAAATGTTAAAGCGCAAAGACAATTTGATCAAAAAAATCATGGGGTTGGCTCATACTATGCAGGACGCTACTTTTCCTTTTCAAGATGACTATACAATTTATATGAGTCTGATATTTGTTAAGCATATTTTTGTATATCCTCAAGGTGTGGATCTTCTTTGTATAAAGAATTTCCGTGCCTAGAGGGTTATGTAGAAACAATTATGAGGGAGATAGCCAATTGGAGAACTATATATTTAGATGAGAAGTATGAAAGGATACTAACAGTCTTTAGTTAAGCAAGCCAAGAGGGAATTCAAGTTACTGCCTACAATGAGATCAAGAATATTGTTCTTACGAGCAACACATCTTTCACAAAATAAAGTGATAGATGATTGTTTGATATGCATGAGCGGGTACTTACATGGTTCAGAAGAGGATAAGTTACCTTGCAGCCATAGTTTCCATTTTGGCTACATTGAGACTTGGCTTCTAAATACGCCAAGTTGTCCTATGTATCGGTTCAAGTTGCCAACAACTGAGTAAAAGTAGAACTGTTCATTCCAACAATTTTGAGTCTGTAGCTTGATATGTGAACCACAAACACTAAAGTTTAAGGAATATAAAGTAAAATAGAATTGAAGCATAAACATAAGATTATTAGCATTTGCCGCACCCCGGGAGGGTACCCTTGGCGTGCTCGACACTCAAGAACTATTGTTGATTCCCAAGTGAACCAATTGGCCTCATCGCATTCACTCAATCACAATCTAATAGCAAAAGACATCAAGAATAAAGAAATATCTCAACAGGAATATGAAAATCAAATCTTTATAGATAATGGCCATAGGCCAACCAATCCAATCACAAGACTAGTAAGAAAGAAATTAGTCAAAAATCTATTAAATCAATAACTCACAATCTAATTTATGAAGCCTCTATCACTACTGTCTAGATGGTACCATGACAGTTCATGGCTACCTCACTCAAAAGAAAATAAAATACTAAACTCTGATAGCTAGATGATAATAATATGAAAATCCTATGAAAGTAATGAGGTCTTAACAATCAGTGGAATACGAATAGATCCTCAATGATGCATCTATTGATGATCACTAAATACCTATGTCTACATCATACAATGATGCAATCCAAATGGATGTCAGTGCATGAAATGTACGAGTATGTAAAATGGTTGAATGAAATAGATATCGGTAGAATAACGTCAACTCAATAATACTCAATTAAAATGTCAAATGTCTATCCAAATCATGATTAAAGCTAGAAAGGGTGAGCGAACATCCTTTGGATCAATATGTCCCCTGCACTATGGGGTCTGATGAAGTGGCAAATCAATTTTTCTTTTGTTCTTAAATCATAACCCCACCCCCATTCAGAGGTTTTAGTTATCGATTCTCGAAATGATTGATAGTGAACTCTTGTATTCAAGCCCATCAAGGTTTAAGACCTATCTCACACCCCTAAATGAGCCATAGTATTCAGGTTATGAATCGTGCTTTCTAACAGATGGCTAAATTCTTTCGCCACTTGGCTAAAGAGATGCATGATCCTAATGGGATAAACTTTGAGAAAATAGGTAGGGTAGAATTTGAAGATTTTGTTGATCCCACTGATGCTGAAAAGTGGTTGGAACACATGGAGAGGGTGTTTGAGCAATTGGAGTGTTCAAATATTGCAAAATGTAAGTATGTCATTTCACTATTACAGAAGGATGTTTATGATTGGTAGGTGAGTGTTCCAAATTCCAAGGTAAAACCTCTAGTTCTTACATGGAATGATTTTGTCAAGGAGTTTCGTATGAAGTATGCTCCACCTGCCTATTGTGATGCTAAGAAAATAGAGTTTTTAAGTTTGAGGCTGCGAGGCATGTCTAATATAGATTATAAATAAAAGTTCTTAAGGCTTTCACGTGTTGTCAAAATACAACACATTTGATGCCTAAAACAAGGAATTTTGTGAGTTTTTAATGCGACTTTTAATAGTTTTTATGTGTTTTTGTGTTGTTATTACAGCAAAATTAGGTTGGCATTATTTTTGAGGAAAATTGTAGATTTTGCAAAAGCATAGGACATACGAGCTCATCTACGAGTCGTAGCCAAAGCTACGAGTCATATGGTGATCTCATAGGAAGAAACAAAGACCAAAAATTAAAAATATGCTATGTGGAAGTCGGCCCTACGAGGATATCCTATGAGTCGTAGGTCTCACTACAACTTGTATAGGTGGAATAGTAGCAAGAAACAGAGAATCTAAATATTAGACCAAAAACTAAAAGCCTAGACTAGGAGAGGAGCATACGAATCGTAGCTCAAGTAATGACTCATACCAGTGGGTCATACTAGTTGAGTCTAAAATGCCAAGAACCTGATATGAGACCCCGATTACGACTCGTAGATCACCCTACGAGTTGTACTTGTGAGGCAAACCAGTTGCGCTATATCTTTTATGTAATATTTAGGGCTAAATGTGTAACTACTATAAATACTTTAAGTTAGGGTTTTATTTGAGGAGGATTATAGAAATTGAACATTGAATATCACCTTTGGATATTGTCTAGAATATTTGAGGGTTTTAGCATAGATTTTCATTTTCTATTGGAAAACCCACTTTTGGAGAGTGCAAATCCCATATTGTATTTATTATCAATATATCAAGCTTGTGGTTTGCAACTTGTGGTGCTATTATTCTTCAGTGCTTTGGGTAAAATTTATCTATTTCCCTTCATTATTATTGTTGTTTGGTGGTGGCCAACACCAAATCCTGCCTACTATCATGATCACGACCAAGGTAGTGACGAATAGGAAAAGGGGAGTAGATGACAGGATTCGATTAATGTGTTCTCATCTAATCAACCAAACCTAACCAAGGGGAGGTTGACTGGGAAAATAGGTAATGGTTAGTTGGCACATAATGGTTTTTGATAAAGCGCCATGGTGAAATTCGACCTTCACCTTCACAAGAGGGCTGAAAGAACCTAAGTTTCCATCCTGCATGCGAATTTCGAATTGAAGTTATCTAGTCTAGGGTAATTGAGTTAGCGAACTATGGGGAACACAATTCCCAAGTTGTCCCTAAAATTGAGTGTTTCCATGAGTAGTAGTATAACCATTATTTTACTTTTGATTTTTGAATCGCAAACCCCCCCCCCCTCTTTTTTAGAGACTTTAGTTATAGATACTCAAAATGATTGATAGTGAACTCTTGTATTCAAGCCCTATATTCCCTATAGATTCGATCCTAACCTTTAGTTAGGTTAATTACTGATAGCGAACGCTTTCTTATTGGAGCGTGAACATCAGATCAAAAATTATGGCGCCGTTGCCGGGGATTTCACTATTAGTTATTTTAAGTATTAATTTCTAGACTCTCTTGTATTTTACTTTTGTTTTTATTTTTGATGTTTGATTTTACTTGCAGGGTGTACTAGATTGTATGACCAATATAAGGAGCCGTAGAATTCCTTTAGCTCCGATCAATTTGGAGATCCATCGTCTCTTTAGAAGAATGGCTCAAGTGAATGAGGATATCGCGATTGAGGAAGATATGAATATGAATGATGACATGGTAAGAGAAGATAATCCACCCCAAGGGATGATCGGTGATGTTCTATCATAATACAGTTTTGTGAGTTCTTAATGGTACTTTTTATGGCTTTTATGTGTTTTTATGTTGTTCTTGCAGAAAAGCTAGGTTTGTACAGTTTTGGAGAAAAATTATAGATTTTTCTGAACTATAGGACATACGAGTTCACTTACAAGTTGTAGCCCAAGCTATAAGTCATATAGTAGCAAGAAACAGAGACCAAAAATCAGAAATTTGCTAAGCTGAGGTCAACCCTACGAGGCTATCCTATGAGTCATAAGTTATGATATGACTCACATAGGTGTACTTGTAGCAGGAATCAAAGATCCCAAACTTTGGATCAAGAACTGAAGGCCTAGACTATGAGAGGAGCATATGAATCATAGCCAAGCTACGACTCGTACTAGTGGGTTGTACCAGTTGAGTCCAAGATGCCAAGAACCTAATACAAGACCCCAATTACAACTCGTAGGTCACCCTATGTGTCATACCTGTGAGGTGTACTAACTGCCAGCTATCATTTCTATGTAATTTATAGGGTTATTTTGTAAACATTATACCTACTTTAAGTTAGGGTTTTATTAGGGAAGATTCAACTTTTAGAAGAGAACATCATCTTTGAATATAGGAAACTTTTAGGGTTTTAGCTTAGTTTATCGTTTTCTCTTGGAAAATCCAATTTTAGGGATTGTAAATCTTGCTTTGTGCTTATTATCAATCTATAAAACTTGTGGTTTGCAACTTGTTTGTCTTCAATCTTCATTGTTTTGTGTAGAATTCTCAATTATGTCTTATATTTGTATTTTTGTTGATTTTGCCTTAGCCATGAATAGCTAAGCACCCACAACTTGGGGTTGTGGGAACCATGGGTATTAGACTTGAGATAACCTAGGTTAGTGTGCTTCTCTAATTGGGGTTTAGCATATATTGTCTATTTCTCTTCATTATAATTGTTGTTTGGTGGTGGCCAAGACCAAACCCCACCCACTATCACAATTCCGACCAAGGTAGTGACAAATCAAAAAAGAGAAATGGTTGATAGTATTCAATTGATGTGTTCTCATCTAATCAACAAAACATGACCAAGAGGAGGTTGACTGGGATAATAGGTAATGGTTAGTTGTTATGCCATGGTTGCCGACCAAGCGCCATGGTGAAATTTGACCTTTACTTTCACAAAAGGGCTGGAAGAACCTAAGTTATTGTCCTGCAGGTGAATCTCTAATTGTAGCTATGCTATCTAGGTTAATTGGGTCAACGAACCATAGGGAACACAAATCCTAAGTTGTCCCTAAAATGGAGTGTTTTCTCGCATCGTAGTATAATATTTATTTTACTTTGTTCTTGAATTACAAACCCCCCTTTAGAGATTTTAGTTATAGATACTTGAAATAATTAATAGTGACTTCTCATAGTCAAGCACTGTATTTCCTATGGATTCGATCCTAACCTTTGGTTAGGTTGATTGTTGACAACAACTGCTTTCTTATTGAAGATGAAACATCATCAGAAAATATGGAGAAGTTGCAGGGAATATGGCAAGGTTTTGACTTAATTTCACTGTTAGTTAGTTCTAGTGTTAGTTTCTAAACTCTCCTGTATTTTACTTTTTTTTTTGCTGTTTAGCCTTTTCACAGGTTGTTTGGCACCATGACTGAACAAAAGATCTATGTCGTAAATGACTTGTGTGAGACATTGCATAGGCGAGCCCTGTTTTATGGACAAGAGTCCAAAAACCCCCAAACATACTTGCAAAATTTTACTCAAACATTGAGGGGATTTCTTGGGACAAGACATCCTACTTGGGAGGCTAAGGCTCTTCAAGCTTTCCCCATGACTCTCTGGAGTAAGGCTGTGGAATAGTGATCAATTCTTTCACATGATGTTTGTTCTAACTGGGGAAGGTCCAGAGAGTTTCCTCATGAATTTCTATAAGGAGCCCAACAAGCAAAAGCTACAGAATAACATTTGCAGTTTTAAAAGGGTGCCAGGAGAACCTTTGGTAGTAGCTTGGGAAAGGTATAAGCAGTGATTGGCAATGAATCAAAACAATTATCTGACTGATGATGAATTGGCAGATAGCTTCTACCGAGCACTAACCTCTGAGAAATAGTGGCATGCTGATGCATTGTTTGGAGGGGACTGTTGGATGTTTCTAAGATAACCATTTAATGAGATCACCGAGATATGGACAAGTTATCTACAATTGCCCAAGCCTACCAACCCTTTCAAGGATAGGCCAGACCATCCACTAAGGTATTGAAGGAAGCCCCAAACAAACCTAAGAGTGAGAATATGTGAAATTGGCCGAGGTTACGACACCAGCATTGCATCACTAATAAGCTAACAAAGATTGAGAATATGGTTGAACAAGTCCTGACCAAGGTCAATGAGCAAGATGATATTATTCGGGAGATAAAGTTTGATGTTCTCAAAAGTAACTACATAGTGGAACAACAAACCATGTCAATGCAAAGGCTCGGAGATAGGATGGAGCAGCTTGTTGATAAACTAGAGGCAGTCTAGGATGAGCAAAGAAAGAATAGAAGGAGTAGTGATGGAACTCATGGAGAAGTCTGATTATCTGTGATAGCAGAGTTAATCCACGACATTAAACAAGGCGCTTCTTGCAAGACAACCTAAGCATCATTTATGTTTCCGATTATTTTGAGACATTTTTATCCATTTGATTTTTTGGGTGGTAGTTTAATGTTTTGTTGTAAGTCTTAAGACTTTGAATCAGCTGTATTTCTTGCGTTTAAGTATATCTTAAGTGATTGGTTGTAGGAACAAACTAGAAAAATGAGGAGTAGAGAGATTTATGCCTGGAGTAACCTCTATAAGCAGGCCTACGAGTTGTAATCACCACTATGACTCATAGTCATTCCTCTTAGAGGGAAACAATGAATATCAGAAGTTGGCACACACTCTAAGAGCCATCCTTATGATTTGTAAGGTCTCTTACGAGTCGTAAGTAGGGTTCGTAGTTCCTAGGTATGTATTTTAAATTTTTAGAAGTGTTGAGTCTGCTACGAGATCGGGACTTACGAGTCGTAAGACACTCTACAACTCGTCGTTGAGGTCTCGTAGCCTCGATCTAAAACTTTTTAAAGATGACCCGATTTGGAATATTAAAAGACTAATGTCTTTTGGCTCCTTATGTCCCTTCATAAAATGGTTCTTCTCACTTTATAACCCCTAAAACATCACTTTTCACTATTTTCTTCATCCCCCAAATCAGTCTTCTACTAACATCTCCCAGCAAGTGCATTTCACCAAGTTTCTAGCCTTTCCTTGTTCTTCTAATCACACAGTCATCTTTCATCTGGTATGCTTTCATGGTTAAGATACATCTAAAATAATCATGTTTGTGGGTGTTTGAGTGATTATCTTGGGATCATGATAAGTAAAACCATGTGAAATGATTGTGATAATGGGAGGAGTATGACTTAGAATTGTTTATGCCCTTGTAATTAGTCTATTCTTTAATTCTACCATTGACTTGTGATTATAAAGTCTGATGTTATGGATGTATGTGTCTATTACGTGATTTATTGGTAATTATCTGGTGAAACCATGTTAGTGTGGCATCATTCTGTTGTTAGTAATGACTATTGTATAAACCTGAGTAAACCTTTGCATATCTCCAGTTGTGCTGGACTATTGTTGAAATTGGGTGATGTCCAAAATTAGGTCATACTAGAAATATTTTGAATGACATGAAGAATTCAAGTTTCATTTTAGGATGATTGGTAAAGTATAGTGATTAGGCTTATTACTAGGTTATTTATGTGTTTTTGTATTTTGATGCTTCCTAGTTAATTTTTAGTCATTGTGGAAAGGTTAGAGGCACCCAAGGTGTTCTTTATTTTTTGCTACGAGGAGTCACTACGACTCTTAAGTTATTCTATGAGTCATAGTGGCCCTTCATGGAAGGCAACAGTCACCTTTGGTGCCTTAACATTTTCCATATGAGGCTTACCTATGATTTGTAGCACTTGTTAAAACTCGTAGTAGTGGTCTTGTGGCCCAGATCTAAATTTTCAAAATGTTTCTAGAATAAGGTACAAGCCTAGCCTACAACTTGTAAGTTACCCTACGAGTCGTACCCGTGGCTCATAGCTGATTCCAGAATCTATTTCTCTCAGATAACTTGGTACTACGAATCTACAGTACTGCTTGTAGGTCACCCTATGAGTCATACCTTGACCTCGTATCTGCAGCATTGCACTTGGTTTAGTTGTTTTAACTTAGGTATTTGTATTGTTTCTTGATAGATCATTTTATGTGTTAGTCATTTGTTGAACAAAACATCATGGGACTCATGTTTTGGTATGCGTTGACTTTTCAAATATAATGCCTCCAAGAGGTCGAAGGGGTGCAACCTCAACTTCAGGACACTGATTGGGAGATGAGACATCGGATGATGAACAATTTACGGAAGAGATAAATATGCACCTAGATCCCGAAGTTAATGTATGCATGATGAGATCACAAACAACAAGGGTTCCGATAGAAGTGGTTATCCCCTTCGAGTCTGAAGAGGAGGGTGACGATGAAGAATCTGATGATGATGCCTCACTTTCTGAGTCCAATTCTCTCAAGGTATCATAAGTTTCGCCAGAGGAGACTGCTCCACAACAGCCAGCCGATTCAACTTACATTATCACCTCCATAGACCCTAAAAAACAAGATGGTGTGTCCCAGGCATAAAACAGATTCATTAAAAGGGACTGGAACCAAGAAGTCAAGGGAGGCCAATGTGGAGATTTCATGAGAAGGCAAGGCTAAAAGACTCAGGGCTAAGCAGTGCACCAGGGCTAGAAGCTGTAATTGATTGCCATGGACTAGGATGTCTATCACAAGTGTTGGGAAAGTACGTCCCCTACTTGGTTCGAGAATTCTACGCCTCCCACTATGCTGCTTTACGTAGAAATCTTTTGAGGCACAAGAAGCCCATTGAGTAGCCACGATTGAGTGAAGTCCTGTTCAAAGGTGAGGTTGTGGATATCTAAGAAGAAACCATTCAAAAGGTATAGTTTGGGCTAAATTACAAAGTGACACACTCTACTGCGGAATATGATCATAGGATTGTAGATATGAGAAAGACAGTTAATCAAAAGTATTTTGGGCTGAGAATAGAGCTCTTTAGGTGAATACCGATCAAAATTTGCGAGGAAGGTGAAGAGCCAACATAGATTAGTATATTCTGAATGCCCACCTTTCATTCTAGGCATAGTTTTGGTGGTCCATTATCCGTTGGCTCATCAGACCCATATTCACTGATAATATGATCACATTGGAGAGGGTTGTATTGTTAACTAGCATCTCAGCAGGGTACGAAATTGACTGGGCTCGCATCCTGGCTAAATAGTTTCACGAGTCGACAATCCGCACCTAGCAAGCCTTGCCATTCCCCATCTTGATACATAGAATATGCGAGGAAGTTGGTGTGTGGATCTCTCTATACTTGGACCCTTATGTAGAGGCTGTGATATGATGAACCCTAGTCTAATCACAGTTCACGAGAAAGCAGTAGCTCTATAGAGAGTAGCTCCTACAGCCATTCTCAACCCATTCCTAGTAGAGCCTCAAACTCAGGGCTCGACTCCAGCTAACACTAGTACTACTCCAGCCCCAACAATGCCTACACCAGCTATTGAGATTGAGTCCACGCCATCCTCCACTACTCCAGTACAAGTAGTAGCTACATTACAAGTTTTTTCTATTATCTCTATTGTTGTTTTTCAGGTATTATTGCACAGAGTGGCTATGGCAGAGTCTAGGCTACAAGCTTTAGCAGAACAGGTTAGACTTTGGGTCAGCCAGACTGTACTAGACTCAGAGAAGAGCATGAAGGCATTCGATCGTGCATTGGTAGATGAAAGAGTTAGAGTGGTGGATATCCGAGTAGATGTTTTCGAGGTAAGAGTCCAGCGGAGACTTGAGGTTGCTAGGCTTGCTGACACGAGTACGGTGACTGAGAAGTTGGCCAAGTTCAAGGCCAACCTATTACAGATATTAGTAGCCTCTGTTACTGTCCCAGAGGTAGCACCGAGGGGTGACGAGGTGTTTGACTGGCTAGATGAGCGCTCGAATGCCTATGGGATGAGGCCCCTCGAGATAGATGATCCAGCATTGAGCCAGAAGAGGCCTCGACCTGATCACCCAGCAGTCTTAATGGAGGAGCCGATACCAGAGGAGGTAGTGCAGGAGACGATCCAGTTGGCAGCCATACAAGGAGATAGGGAGCAACAATATTCACAGGAAGAGGGTAATTCACATACAGTTGTGACCCAGATTGCTAAGAAGGAGATGGTGACCAAGGACCCTGTTGACCAGCCACAGACTTGTGCTTGATGCACCATGATGTTTGACTCCTTTTGACCCCATTTCTTATTTTGTCATTATTAATACTTTGTTCTACTGTTAGACAATCCTTATATTATGTTGATTTTTGGATTTGTTTTTACTTATATTTTGGATGTTAGTTTTTTGTTCTTAATGTATACATATATGTGTGTGTGTGTGTATGTGTGTGTATATGTTATCGTGTTTAGTTTTTCATTCTTGTCTTTATTTTGAGGACAAAGTATTCTATTTTGGTGGGGTGTAGGAAGTTATGGATTAAGGTGAAGTCTGAGTAGCCTTGATTCCATAACTTCCCCTAATTTTGATCCTGAATGATTTGAAAAATTGGGTACCCTCAAAATTTTTGAGATTGTGATTATGGATGTATTCATGAATTTTGATGATTTGGTTACGTTTGTTCTGATAATGGAAAGGTTAGTTGAGGCTTGAAGCATGACCTATGAGTCTTTACTTATTGTAGGTGCAATGTCATGTGCGTTGTGTGCTTATTTTACTGCATTCATGCATCTTGTATGGACTCAGAACTTGCCTTAGTACTCTATGATTGGGTTGGTAATGTAATTGATTTGGAAAGGATCTTATGCCTTTCATCCTTTAGTGAACCCACTTTTAGCCTAAATGACCTACCAAATGAGTAGGTGAATCCCTTGTTCCAAATTTTTGAGCTTCTCATGTACTCATTCCTTCTTGAGACCTTACTAACTTAACCTTGTTTGATAAAATACCATGATATTAGCCCTGGCCTATCCTTGGACATGTGAACCTTAATTGAGGCTAAAAGCCTAAGTTAAGGGTGGCTACAAATTGTGGTCCTGGTTTTGGGAATAGATATTATACAGTTCACCTCAGGCAAAAAGCCTAAGTTGAGGGTGGCCCTTATTATGGTAAAGTAATAACAATGAGGTGATTAGTTGGGAAATAAAGAAAGAAATCATGAGCCGAGTGAAGATAAAGAAAATAAAAGTGTCTCTAATAGAGAAAAAGTAGCAAGAATTGAGTTCAGAAATAAGGCATAGCTGAAAATAGAAAGAAAATACTCGAGAAAAGTTTGAAACGGGAGAATAAGGGTGGAATTATTGAAATGGGTTGGGTTATAAAAGCAAAAGTGTTGGTAAACATTGTTCAAGGATATCTTTTAGTCACTACTTGCCTAAATTGCCATACCAAATCCCCCTGAACCTATGTTACAAGCCCTTAAGTCCTAAAGTGATCCAAATCCACCTTGTCATCAAGCCAGAAGATGAGTATAGAGGCAAGCCTATGGTGTTAGTCATTGTGCATGAATTTTAATTGAGAGAGTAAGAATGCTTCCTTAGTCCCTGAATTCTCAATACTTCTTGAATGAGTAAGAGGGACTTTTTTTCTATGAGGGAATTTGCACTACTTGATTAGAATATGGCTACACCAGTGATTGTGGATGGTTTAGGCTCCTTAGCTTATCATTGGTTGGTTGCTAAATTTATCATCATGTTTCTATTGTGCTTAATAGCTTTACAATCTTATTTTGAGAATGATAGTTGGGTACTTAGATTAGAGTGAAAGATGTATATGCCATTGGTATAGCTGCTATGTATTTCTCATTGTCCGCATATGTTGAGTCATCGCTTGAGGATAAACAACAATTCTAAGTTGAGGGTGTTCATGTATTGTCAAAATACATCATATTTGATGTCTAAAACAAGGAATGTCTTGAGCTCTTAATACGACATTTTATGGATTTTATGTGTTTTCATATTGTTATTGAAGAAAAGTAAGGCTAGTATGATTTTACAGAAAAATTGCAAATTTTTCTGAAGCATAGGACATACAAGTTCACCTACGAGTCGTAGCCCAAGCTACATGCCGTAGGGTGCTATCGTAGCAAGAAACAAAGACTAAAAATTATAATTTCGCTAAGTGGAGGTCAACCTACAAGGCCATCCTATGAGTCGTATGTCTCGTTATGACTCATACAGGAATCAAAGAGCCCAAACTTTGGATCAACAACTGAAGGCCTAGACTACGAGAGGAGAATTCGATTCATAGCCCAAGCTATGACTCATACCAGTGCATCATACCAGTTGAGTCCAAGATGCCAAGAACTTGATACGATACCCAGATTATGGGTCGTAGGTCATCTTATGAGTCATACCTGTGAGGCGTAATCTTTTCTATGTAATTTTGATGGTTGTTTTGTAAACACTATAAATACTTTAAGTTAAGGTTTTATTAGGGGAGATTTGATTTTCAGAAGAGAACATCATCGTTGAATATACTCTCAAGGAAACTTTTAGGGTTTTAGCTTAGTTTATCATTTTCTCTTGGAAACCCCAATTTTGGAGATTGCAAATCTTGCTTTGTGCTTATTATCAATCTATCAAACTTGTGGATTGCAATTTGTTTTTCTTTAATCTTCATTGCTTTGGCTGAAATTCTCAATCATGTCTTATATTTGTATTTTTGTTGGTTTTGTCATAGCCATGATTAGCTATGCACCCACAACTTAGGGTTGTGGGAACCATGGGTATTAGACTTGAGATGACCTAGGTTAATATGTTTCTCTGATTGGGGTTTAGCATATATTGTCTATTTTTCTTTGTTATGATTGTTGTTTAGTGGCGGCCAACACCAAACTCTGCCTACTATCACGATCCCGACCAAGGTAGTGACGAACAGGAAAAGAGAAAAGGATGACAGGATTTGATTGAAGTGTTCTCGTCTGATTAATAAAACCTGACCAAGGAGAGGTTGACTGGGACAACGGTTAGTTGGCACGCCATGGTTGCCGACTAAGGGCCATGGTAAAATTCGGCCTTCAACTTCACAAGAGGGCTGGAAGAACCTAAGTTATCATCCTGTATGTGAATCTCTAATAGTAATTATGTTATCTAGGTTAATCGAGTCAAGGAACCATAGGGAACACAATTTCCAAGTTGTCCCTAAAATTGAGTGTTTTCCCGCATTGTAATATAGTGTTTATTTTAATTTATTCTTGAATTACAACTCCCCCTTAAGAGATTTTAGTTATAGATAGTTGAAATGATTGATAGTGATTTCTCGTAGTCAAGCCCTGTATTCTCTGTGGATTTGATCCTAACCTTTAGTTAGGTTAATTGCTGACAGCGACCGCTTTTTTATTGGAGCGTGAACATCATCAATCAGCCACAAATTAGGGATTTCAACGCAAACGCTTATGGTTGGAACCAATATCGCTTGAACCTTATGGTCATGGACGTTATTGGTGCTATAGTGTTGCCTTCACTACCGGCAGATGCTAAGTTCTCAGTGTCATATGGGTTACTTCAAATGCTCCAAAACCACGAGTTATTCACTGGGCTACCATTAAAGGATCCTCATCATCAACTCCATAATTTGGTTTTTGTATGTAAGAATGTCATGGGGACACAAAATCTTTCTCTTGATGCCATTGGTTTGTGGGTGTTTCCATTATCACTAACTGGGAATGAAGCTTTATGGTTGACTAAGCTTCCTCCTGGTACAATAACAAGTTGGGCAGAAATTCAGAGAGTATTTTTAGAAAGATATTTCCCAAGATCAAAGAAGCTACAACTCTAAGATCAAATAAACAACTTTGACCAATTGCCAAATAACTCTATTAGTACCAAATGGGAGGGATTTACAAAATGCTTAAGGATGGTCCCCGATCACAAGACTATTGATAATGTCTTTGTTGAGATATACTATAGGTCACTTGACGAGAATAGTCAAGCGTGTGCCGACACAATCATGGGAGGCATGTTTCTTGACCAACCTTTTGCATTGATAGGCATTAGTATGTAGCAAATGGTTAAAACCAACAGAGCATGGGGTCAGTGAGAGCGAGGTGCAATGAAGACTTCTTGTGTGGTCAACCCCAACAACGAGTAAGCAAAGGTCAATGAACAGATCATGGGGCAACTTGCTCAACTTCGTAAAACTATAGACTTGGTCTTGAAGCAAAATCAAGAAAGTGTTCAAGCGGTCACTCACCAACCTCCTAAGGCTCTCATATGTGAAGATCCATTCTTTGATGAAGATGCATATTTTGTGAGCAATCAAGTGGCGTGTTTCCAGAAAACCCCCAAGGGTCCAACTCAAACTATTGGAGGCAAGGTTCTGAGAATCAAGGTTGGAAGTACAACCATGATGTTGCTTATAGAGACAACTGAGGTGGCTACTATGAAAGGGATAGAGTGTCGGATGGCAAATAGGGTAGAAGAGATAGTTACAAGAAGGATCCTTATGTGCCGCTCCATAATCGTGATATCGTGCCAAGCACATCCAGGCTTGAAGAGATGTTTGATAAGTTGTTGAAGAGAGACGATCACTAAGATAAGACCTTAAAGGAAATGAAAGCAAACATTTCAAGTAATAACTAAAAAATAGAGTCTCAGTATGTGGCAATTAAGCAACTAAAACAACAATTTGGGCAAGTTTCTTCACAATTGAACCAATGCCAAAAGGGCACCATACCAAGCACATAGTCCAAAATCCTATGAACGAAGGGCATTGTATGGCAATCATGACTAGGAGTAAGGTAAAAGTAGCCTTAGATCCCCCTTTGCCAGTGATTGAGGATGAAGTTGATGAGAAGGGTATTGGTGATGAAGTTGTGGTTGAGAAAGAAGGTCCAGAGATTGTTAGGATGCAAAAAGAAGAGGTGAGGGAGCACAAAAAAATTAAGTCAATTCCAAAACCACCTCCTTCTTTTCCCCAAAGGCTCAAGAAAAAGGGGGAAGATGGCAAATTCAAGTAATTCCTTTCAATGTTAAAAAAATTTCCATCGACATTCCCCTGTAAGAAGCTTTAGAGAAGATACCTGGGTACGCCAAATATATGAAAGATTTCGTGACAAAGAAATGCACTTTGAGCTAAGAGTTCTCACAGGAACACCAATAATGTAGTATGATTATGACCAAATTCCTTGTTCAAAAACATGAGGACCCCGGTGCATTCACCATCCCTTGCACCATCGAAGATGTTGAATTCACAAGAGCATTATGTGACTTAGGAGCGAGTATCCATCTAATGCCTCTTATTGTGTTCAAAAATCTTGGCCTTGGCACCCCTACTCCAACAAGAATAAGATTGCTCATGGCGAATTAAACCATCAAAAACCTAGAGGGAATACTTCTTGATGTGCTTGTTAAAGTTGATAAATTTGTCTTTTCTGCGGATTTTGTGATCCTTGATTGTGAGGTGACTTCTAGGTGCCCATTATTTTAGGAAGACCATTTCTGGCCACTGGGAGAGTGATTGGATATAGATTGGGGACAACTTTGGTTTAGGGTCAATGATGCATAGGTCGTGTTCGATATTCGCTAGTCATTGAAACACCTAGATAAGTTGAAGAGTGAGGTTTGGTCCCTTGATGATTACTAATAATGGATGATGACAAAGTCGAGGCACAATGTTAAATAAGGTGCTTATTAGGAGGCAATGCAACCATATGTGATGATTTTTGGTTTATTTTTAAGTTTGTTTGGTTTTTGAAGTTTTTAGATGGTAACATGTTATTTACTTTAAAATTTGAAAGACATTAGTTATGATGTTTTGAAGATTGTTGTGATTCAGTTGTGATGCTTTAAAGATTGTTGTGTCTTGAGACCTGGTCTGCAGGTAGATGTTAAGAACTAAAGATGTGAAAATTAGCACTTGGAGTAGCCTCTACGAGCAGGCGTATGAGTCATACTCACTACTATGACTCGTAGTAATGCCTCGTAGAGGGAAACAATGAGCATTCAAAGTTTGTATGCACGCTACAAGCCAACCTTAAAAAACATAGTGTCCCCTATGCATCATAAGTAGGGTTCGTAGTGCACAGGTATGAAGTCAAAAATTTTACAAGTGTTGGGTATGCTACGAGACCGGGACTTATGAGTTGTAGCATACCCTATGAATTATAGTCGGGGTCTCATTGCCCCGATCAGCAGCTTTTTAAAATCTAACCCGGTTTAGTTTAAAAGGAGACAAAATAAATTTTGACCCCTAAATTCATTTCCATTAACCTAATTTGATGGAAATCCCATATTCTGGACTATCCACATCATTGTTCAGCGAGTACTTCGGCGAGGACACCATTCTCTAGTGTTTCAATGCACTTTTCCATCTACTTTGCATTTCTTCAATTCTTCTACCAAGTGATAAGCTTCGTGGTTAATTTTAATGCACTATTGTGGTGAGTTTCATTCTTTAGATAATTGTGTATCTAGTTTAATCATTAAGATTCAGACCCATGTAGTGATGTTTTAGTCTAGTCATGAAAACTAGGCTTTGAGTGCTTTGAAAATGTTGTTATGAATTAATCTTTTGTTCAAAATTATTGTGTGGATGGTCGTGGCTGTGAGAATAATAGTCCCATAAATGTAGTGCTTAATTATTGTCTGAACATTAGGCAAATTATTTTTAGAATAGGAGTTTGGAAAGTGTGGGTGTGTTCATATGCCACATCTTGTTAGACTTAATTGAAAGTGTTTGAAATTCACTTGCATATTTTTGTGGAAAGCAAGTGTAAGTGTGGAGTTGAAATTGCTTTTGGTTTTGCTTGATGTAATGTAGGATTAACTTCGATCTTTGGGGGTAAAGGTTGTTATAACTGCATTATACCATAGTAGGTCTACTTGTGCGTCAAATTTATTATATTGCTCTTACAATTTCCAATTCTTGGTTTGTGTTTATTTTATTTATGGTTTTTGTGGGAATGTTATAGGCACTATAGGTGCCCTCTATTTCTAGCTATGAGGCCCCCCTACGACTTGTAGGATCCCCCTACAAGTCATAGTGGTTTCTCGTAGTAGGCACTATTCACCTGTGGTTCCTTCATATTTCTCATACGAGACTCACCTATGACTCAAAGCATCTGTAAAGTTTGATTGAGATTTCAAAAATACCTCTGGAAAGAGGTACGAGGCCAAATTATGACTCGTAATTATAACTCGTAGACTATCCTACGAGTCATAACTGCACCTCATATCTGATTTTAGATTGCATTTTTTCAAAAACCTTGGTACTACGAAGCTAGAGTATGACTCGTAGGACAGCCTACGAGTCATATCTGCAGGCCTACAACTACATTAGTGACCTTTCTTCTGTTTTGTTTTGCTTCTGTGTGTAAGTGTTTTTGCTTTTTGTTCTTTGTATATGACTCGTAGGACAGCCTACGAGTCATATCTGCAGGCCTACAACTACATTAGTGACCTTTCTTCTGTTTTGTTTTGCTTCTGTGTGTAAGTGTTTTTGCTTTTTGTTCTTTGTTATGTGATCATTGTTTGGTCAAACATCTTGAAGCTCACATGTTGTTTTGTAGTTGGTTTGCAGATATCATGCCTCCAAAGGATAAACGAGCAACCCAAATATTCCAAAGGAGGTTGGTGGATGAGTCCTCCGAGACTGAGAGATCTGAGAGGTCTTTAGAAATTCACAGGGTCAGAATAGACCCTAAGGCTAATGTACCTCAGACTCTAGCTCATATAACTCAGGCACCTATGGAAGTGAGTAGTTCCTCCAAGTCTGAAGAGAAGGAACAGGAGGGTAATGAAGATGGGTTCGAGAGTAGCTCACCATAAATAACCCTCAACACACACCGAGATAGATTCTGAGGAGGGGTTATAAGTTCCACATGAGGAGGTACAATCATAGCCTCTGGCTGACCCTAGATGGTGTATTGTAGGGATAAAAAAAATATACGACCAGGGGATAGAGCAAAAAGGTCGGGGAAAATTTGTTCAACAATTCTATAAAGAGTCTAGGCTAAACGGCTTTAGGTTGGATAGGGTGCTAGGGTTGATGCGGAGATAAATAGGAATGGACTTCGATGGACCACATAGCAGTTGGCCAAGTATGCCCCTTACTTAGTTCATAAGTTTTAGGCAGTCTACCTTAATACACTTAGCCGAGGTCTGCCGAAGAACAAGAAATCAACTGAATAGCCTCGCTTACGAGTGGTTCAGGTTCGAGGTTATAGAGCTGCAATCTCAGAGGAGACAATCTAAGGGGTTCAGTTCAGGCCCGACTACAGAGTCTCTCAGTCCATCGCAGAGTATGATAGTTATATTTCCAAAATAAGGAATGCAATGAATGAGAAAAATGTTGGGGCCAAGAATGAGCCACTACAGTGGATTGCCAGCCAGACATGTGAGGAGAGGTTTGAGCCAATGTGTGTTACGAACCATGCCGATCCAATTTTTAAAGCCCACCTCTCATTCTGAGCCATATTTTGGTGGTTGATAATCCGTTGGCATGTTAGTCCTACTTTTATAGATAATGTGATCACTCTTGAACGAGTTGTGTTTAGCCAGCATCCTAGATGGTTATGAGATAAATTGGCCTTGGATTATCTCTGAGCATATTCATGAGTCCACCGTCCGAATAAGCACCTCACTGCCGTTCCCTGTTTTGCTCTACCGTTTAGGCAGTGCAGCAAGTGTTCGGATTGACCCCCATAAGGACCAGCATATAGAGGCCACACGTACCATGTGTCCCAGCCTGATAAAGGCTGATGAGAACCCAGTGGCCCTACCACCTACAGCTCATCTGGCCATCCCTGATCTATTCCCAATAGAGCCTCAAACTCAGGGTTTGATTCTAGCTACCACCAACACTACTCCAGCCACTACAGAGCCTTCACCAGCTATTGGGATTGAGTCTACGCCATCCTCCAGTACTCCAGCACTAGTATCATCCACTATTCAAGTTGATTCTCTCATCTCTCCTATTGCTTTTCAGGCACTAGTGTACAGGGTGGCTATAGTGGAGTCCAGGCTACAGGCTTAGCAGCTCAGGTTAGACCATGGGTTAGCCATACTGTTCGGGACTTGGAAGAGAGGATAAAGGCATTCACCCACGATTTGGTTGATGAAAGAGTTAGAGCAGTGGATGCCCGAGTAGATGCTTTCGAGGCGAGAGTCCAGTAAAGACTTAAGGGTACTAGGCCTGCTGATATGAGTGCAGTGGTGGAGGAGTCGACTAAGTTTAACGATGACCTATTGCACATGTTTGCAATCACTGTGGGTGTCCTAGAGGTGGCACTGGCGAGTCATGAGGTATTTGACTGGCTAGTTGACCGCCCGCATATCCTTAGGAAGAGAAACCTCGAGCATCATAACCTGAAGATGAGATAGAAGAGTCTTAAACCTGATGACCTAGCAGCACCAAAGGAGGATCTGATACCAAAGGTAGTGGTGCAGTAGCCGATACTAGTGGTGGCTATACCAAGAGATAGAGAGAAGCAAATTTTACATAGAGAGGGTAGCTCATGTAAAGTTGTGACCTAGATAGCTAAGAAGGAGGTCGTGACCCAGGACCCCCAGGACCAGACAGATGCCATTGCTTGATGCACCATGATGTTTAACTTTTGACCTCAGCCCTTATCTTTTATCTATGGATACTTGCTTCTTTTTTTGGAAAATGTTTTCATTATGTTTGTTTTGAATTTGCTTAAATATTTTGTCTTTAATATTGTTTTTACTCTTATTTTGGATGTTTCACTTTAAACTGATAGTGTTTAATGTGTGTGTGCGTGTATATATATATATATATGTTTTCGTTGTTTGGTTTTCATTCATGTCTTTTCTTTAAGGACAAAGTATTCAATTTTGGTGGGCCGTGGGAAGTTATAGAAACATATGTTTGTGTTTTCTTTGTGTTGTTACTTTGAGGACAAAGTATCCTATTTTGGTGGGGTGATGGAAGTTATAGATTAAGGTGAAGTCTGAGTAGCCTCAAGTCCATAACTTTCCCTATTTTTGATCCCAAGGTTTTCTTGTCGTATTTCTTTATCTTTGTGGATGTTTTAATTTTCTGTTGAACTAACATGTTTAAGTAGTGTAGATAATGTGTAAATACAAAGTAGTATGGTCTTTTGGCGTATACATAGTTTTTAAATGCTTTTTGAATGGTTTAGAAAATTTAGGTACCCCTAAATTTTTGAGATTGTTGGTTAGTGATGCAATCATGCATTTTGATTACCTAGTGATGTTTGTTCTGATAATGTAAAGGTAAGTTGAGGCTCGAATCATGACCTGTGAGTTTATACTTGATTGTGTGTGCAATGTCGTGTGTGTTGTGAGCTTATTTTGCTGCATTCATGTATCATGTAAGGACTCAGAACTTGCCCTATTACTCTAAGACTGGTTTGGTGATGTGGTTGATTTGGAAGGGATCTTAGGCCTTTGTTCTTTTAGTGAGCCCGCTTTTGCCTAAATGACCTACCAAATGTGTTAGTAAAGCCTTTTGTTCCTAATGTTTGAGCCTCTCATGCACTCATTCTTTCTTGACACCTAACTAGCTTAGTCTTGTTTGATGAAATACCTTGATATTGGCCCTGGTCTATCCTTTAACATATGAACCTTGATTGAGGCTAAAAGCCTAAGTTGAGGGTGGCCACAAATGGTGGCCCTGGTTTGGGGAATACATATTATGTACTTCACCTCAGGCTAAAAACTAAGTTAAGGGTGACTTTTATTATGGTAAAGTAATAAAATAAGGTGCTTGGTTGGGAAAGAAAGAAAAAAATGAATAATAATGAGTCGGGTGAAGAAAACAAAAAGAAAGTGACTTGAATTGAAGAAAATAGCAAAAAATGAGTTCAAAAATAAGGCACAACTGAAAACATAAAGAAGGCACCCAGGGAAAGCTTGAAATAGGAGAATAAGGGTGGATTTAGTGAAAATGGTTGGATGATGAAGGTAAAAGTGTTGGTAAACATGATTCAAGGATAGCTTTTAGTCACTACTTGCATAAATTGTCATACCAAAGCCCCATGAGCCTATGTTACAAGCCGTTAAGTCCTTAAAGTGATCCAAATCCACTTTATCACCAATCTAGAAATTATGTATACGGGCAAGCATGGTGTTAGTCATTTTGCATGAATTTCATTTGTGAGAGTGAGAATGTTTCCATAATCCCTGAATTCTAAATATTTTTTAAGTACATAAGAGGGACTTCTTTTCTGTGAGGGCATTTGTACTACTTGATTAGCATATGACTATACTAGTGATTGTGGATGGTTGATGCTCCCTAGCTTTTCATAGTTGGGTTGCCAGATGCATCTTTGTGTTTTGTTTTGCATAGTAGCCTCACAATCTGGTTTTGAAAATTAAAGTTGGGTACCTGAATTAAAATAAATAATGTATATGCCATTAGTATAACTGTTATGTGTTTGTCATTGTTTGCTTAGATTGAGTTGTCGCTTGAGGACTACAACAGTTCTAAGTTGATAGTGTTGATGTGCTGTCAAAATATAGCACATTTGATGCCTAAAACAAGGAATTTCGTGAGTTCTTAATGCTACTTTTTATGATTTTTATGTGTTTTACTGTTGTTATTGTAGAAAAGGTAGGTTGGCATGATTTTAGAAGAAAATTGCAGGTTTTACTAAAGCACAGGACATACAAACTCACCTACGAGTCATACCCCAAGCTATGAGTAGTATGGTGATCTCGTAGCAAGAAACAGAGACCAAAAATTAGAAATTTGCTAAGTAGAGGTCAGCCTTACGAGGCCATCCCACGAGTCATATAGGTGGAAGCATAGCAGGAAATAGAGAGACAAAACTTTGGACCAAAAATTGAAGATCTAGACTATGAGATGATAATATGAGTCATAGCCCAAGCAATGACTCGTACCAGTATGTTGTACCAGTTGAGTCCAAAATGCCAAGAACTTGATACGAGACCCTGATTACAACTCGTAGGTCACCCTGTGAGTCATACCTATGAGGCATACCAGCTACTAGCTATCTTTTCTGTGTAACTTTTAGGGCTAAATGTGTAACTACTATAAATACTTTGAGTTAGGATTTTATTTGAGAAGGATTGCAAATATTGAACATTGAATATCACCTTTGAATATTCTATAGAATATTCGAGGGTTTTAGTATAGATTTTCATTTTTTCTCAGAAAACCCACTTTTGGGTAGTGTGAATCCTCTATTATATTCATTATCAATATATCAAGCTTGTTGTTTGGAACTTGTGGTGCTATCATTCTTCATTGCTTTGGGTAAAACTCTCAACTATGTCTTGTCTTTGCATTTTTGTAGGTTTTGCTTTAGCCATGAGTAGCTAAGCACCCACAACTTAGGTTGTGGGAACTATATGTAGTTGACTTGAGATGACCTAGATTTATTGCATTTCTATGATAGGGGTTTGCTGTATTGTCTATTTCCCTTTATTATGATTGTTGTTTGGTGGTGGCCAACACCAAACCGTGCCTACTATTATGATCCCGACTAAGGTAGTGACGAATAGGAAAAGGGAGTAGATGATAAGATTCGATTGATGTGTTCTCATCTAATCAACCAATCTTGAACAAGGGGAGGTTGACTGGGACAATAGGTAACAGTTAGCTAGCACACCATGGTTGCCGACCAAGCGCCATGGTGAAATTCGACCTTCACTTTCACAAGAGGCTAAAAGAACCTAAGTTACCGTCCTACATACAAATTTCCAATTGTAGTTATGTTATCTAGGGTAATCGAGTTGGCGAACCATGGGGAACACAATTCTCAAGTTATCCCTAAAATTGAGTGTTTCCTCGAGTAGTAGTATAGTCATTATTTAACTTTTGGTTTTTGAATCACAAAACCCCTTTTTTTAGAGACATTAGTTATAGATACTTGAAATGATTGATAGGGAACTCTTGTAGTCAAGCCCTGTATTCCCTGTGGATATGACCCTAACCTTCAGGTTAATTAATAGCAGCGATCTCTTTCTTATTGGAGCGTGAACATTAGATCAGGCTTTCTCGTTATACTAGACATGTTATTAAAGAGGAGAAAGATAAGTGCAGGAAATTTGAAGATGACTTAAATGATTCTATCAGAAAGAATATGGCAATATTGCAACATGAGAACTTCTATAAATTAGTTTCCAATGCTCTTACCTAGGAAAGACTTGATATGGAAAAAGATTGTAGATATGAAAATAAGCTCCGGAAACTTAGATCAGATTTCGGAGGTTCATAAAAATGGGAAGGTTTGATGATTCTAAGGCTAGTGGTATTAATAGGTCACCTCAACCCAATCAAAGCAGATCAGATTATTCTATAGGTTGCACTCCCAATAGTGCTTAAGCCAAGACTCGTGTTACTATGTGTGAACAATATGGGAAGAATCATTATGGTGTTTGCAGGAGAGTTTCTGGTGCATGTTTTAACTACAGAAACTTTAATTATAAAGTGAAGGACTGTCCTAAACAGGTTCCTTCCTTGTGCACTAAAAGCTCGATTCATAAGCCTTCTACTACTCCTCAAACCAATAGGGGTGTAAGACCATAAAACATCCAAGCAACTGGATCAAGTAGAGCAAATTAACCTAGTGGGCAAAGTGCTACAGCAAGAGCTTTTGCTATGAAACAGAGGGATGATAAAGATGGCTAAGACGTGGTTGTTGCTAAATTTCACTTATTTGGCTTATATGAGTTTACATTGTTTAACTCTGGTTCTACACATTCTTATGTTTGTTCATCACTCTTTTTTCCTAAAAATGTGAAATTTGTGAGGCTTGATTATAATGTGCTAGTAGAAAGTCCCTTGGGCTACAGAGTAACTTGTAATCTAATTTACTGAGCTTATCCCTTCATGATTGAAGACCTAGATTTCTCGGCAGATTTGATTGAAATCCCTTCCAAGATTTTGACGTTATTATTGGGATGGATTGGCTTTATAAATTTCATATAGATGTGGACTGTAGATCAAAGCAGGTGACTTTTAAGGACCCTATATGTTCTCATATTATTGTACAAGGTGAAAGATCATTGACATCTAGTATTATTTCTGTGGTATTGGCAAGAAAGACGATCTAGCAAGGTTATAATGCGTATCTTGCTCTTAAAATTGATACACACTTGGAGAGCCCTAGTCTTAAAGATATATCTATTGTGTGTGATTTTCTAGAAGTCTTATCAGAAAATCTTCCTGGGTTACGTCCTAAAAGGGAAGTTGAATTTCCAATCGAGCTTATTCCCAGATCTACTCCTATTTCTATTACTCCTTATAAGATGGCTCTAGTAGAACTGAAAGAGTTGAAAACTTAGTTGCAAGAACTTCTTGAGAAGGGTTTTTGAAACAATCCCAAAAAGTGCCCAAAAATGTGCCTCAAAAGTGCTCAAAATTGTAATTTTTATATATCTCAAAATTTGTGCGCGATATCACAAATTTGACTTCATACTCTTGATTAGGGGGTCAAATTGAGTGGAAAGTAGGTCTAACCCCAATTTTAGAGCAAACGCATCACAATTTAAATTGCTTAAAATTTGCTTATCCAGAATCGATCTGCATCCCTGGCGCGATGTGGCTAGGGCACGAACCAGTGTAAAAGTTACCTCTGTGATAGGTCTGCATCGTAGACCAAATGTAGACCTGTGTATTTTATTGCTAGTGATTTTATCTCGGTCCAAGGCTTTTGGGTATTTGACCTAAGCACTCTCATGCGTAAAAATACATATACTTAGCCATATTTCACCCTCATATCATACAAAACATTCCCCAATACTCTCTAAACACTTAGACAAATATTTCACCCCAAATTTCAAGTCCCCAAACTCATCTAGATCTTAAGGTTCTCATTCAAGCTTCAAGTCTCCATTTCCAATCTTCTTCAAGGATTCTCCAAAGTCAAGGTATGTGGGTTTCAACCATTGGATCCTCTCACCCATGGTGCCCAAGCTTCTTTTTTACCTAAATTACATGTTCATTAGTTGATTTTACTTATGGTTTTTCTATTATGACTTTGACTATGATCTTTGTTGGGGTTTTGTAAAAGTGTGACTGTTTTAGCATATTTTGGGCTATGAATATTTGATCTATCTTAAGATTTGATGAAGTGTTTTGATGCATATTATATGATGATGTCACCAAGTATTGGTGGGATGATTTACTTCAAGATTTCTTGCATGATTTCACTGTTTAATTGCATAGTTTTACACTAGCATTACACAACCACCAAGTGTTTGACAAAATATCTAGTTTAGGGTTCTTGAGATATTGATGATCTATTGCATAACCTATGACTTGTATGACTTTATGATGATGAAAGGGTAGTATAAATATATTGATTTTGTGAAAAGTATCTATAGTATTGGAGTTGATCATTTGCCTCGTTCAGGGGGTAGTAGGCCTGAACTACCTTGTTAGGGGGTATGTACCTCAATTGCCTCACTTGGGAGGTAGTAGGTCCGTGCAACCTTGTTGGAAGGTTTGTACCTCAATTGCCTCACTCGAGAGGTAGTAGGCCTGTGCAACCTTGTTGGGGGGTAGGTTCATAAGAGGTAGTAGGTCCGTGCAACCTTGTTGGAAGGTTTGTACCTCAATTGCCTCACTCGAGAGGTAGTAGGCCTGTGCAACCTTGTTGGGGGGTTTGTACCTCAATTACCTCTCTCGGGAGGTAGTACACCCATGCAACCTTATTGGGGGTTTGTACCTCAATTGCCTCGCTAGGTAGGTAGTAGGCCTGTGCAACCTTGTTGGGGGTTTGAACCTCAATTGCGTCTCTCGGTAGGTAGTAGGCCCGTGCAACCTTATTGGGGGTTTGTACCTCAATTGCCTTGCTTGGGAGGTAGTAGGCCCGTGCAACCTTTTTGGGGTTTGTACCTCGATTGCCTTGCCAAGGAGGTGCAAGGCCTTGGCTACTATTGATGGTCTCTTCTTGCACATGTAATATGTTCTATGGACAAGCATGTTTACTTCAAGTATCATTCATGCATGTCATACTGTTATATGTTCATCTATTACCTAATTATGCATTTTGACTATGTTGCCTATCTATTATTGCATTACATCTTAGATACTTAGTACATTCAATATGTTCATCTATTACCTAATTATGCATTTTGACTATGTTGCCTATCTATTATTGCATTACATCTTACATACTTAGTACATTCAAATATACTAACGCATACTCCATGCCAACATGATGTCACCATGTAAGAATCAGAGCCCCACTTGATCATCCTCCTCCTCCACGTGGCTAGTGTGATTTCTCTATAAAGAAAGTGGTGAGTCCTCATTGTCGGGGACATTGACTTTGATCTTTTTCGATGCATAAAGACTCTCTTTCCTTTTTATTGTGTACTTGACTATGAGGGTGAGCCCAGTTTCTTTTCTTGGCCCCCACTAAATTCTATGGTTAGAGGTGTTCTTGGACATGTTATGTATAATGCTATGAGCTTTGACTCCCTCTTTACTCTATGATGTTTTATGCCACAAAAGATGTCCTTCAGACCCAGTTCTCCTTATTTCTATCTTTTATTATTATTTTATTGCTTCTGTGACTAAGGATGTGTAATGATATGTTAAGAGGCTTACTTGGGGTCCCTTCGGGTTCCTCATGTGCCATGTCACGTCCAGGCCCTAGGCTTGGGTCGTGACAAACTTGGTATCAGAGCACTAAATTGTTAATGGTTCTTGGCACCTAATACACTGCGTTGATTAGAATCTTATTTGTGGTTGTGTTGTGCACCACAACTATGAGTAAGAGGATATGAGACATTTTAGGAAATGTTTCCCTTCTTCTTACTCTATTTTGTGCTATAGACGTTAAGGTAAGGTTTTCCCCCCTAACGAATATTCCTTGCTAAGCTATATCATGCCTAACATAAGAGAAAGAAGAGCCCGTACACCTGAGGAACAATCGGCTCATGGTGAGCTCTAGGATGCTCTTACATGCTAGCTCAAGTTGCGGATAATCAAGCCAAACAAGGGGCCCAAGCCCCTCATTCTCCTACTCAAGCATCTCAGGTGAGAGACTTTATGAGGATGAACCCACGGAGTTCAATGGGTCTAGGGTGGATGAGGACTCTCAAGAATTCATTGATGAGGTATATAAGGTGTTGTCTATTATGGGTGTGAGGTCGGAAGAAAAGACAGAGTTGGCGGCTTACCAACTCATGGGGGTGGCTCAAATTTGCTATACTCAATAGAAGGGGGAGAAGGGAAACAATAATATGATTCTATGGGAGGAATATATGGCGGCTTTCCTCAACCAGTTCTTCCCTCTTGAGCTTAGGGAAGACAAATTGGTGGAGTTCATGAACTTGAAGCAAGGATCTATTAGTGTGAGGGAGTATGCCCTCAAGTTCAACCGACTCTCAAAATATGCTCCACACTTGGTTGCCCACTCAAGGTCTAGAATGAATGAGTTTGTGATGGGTGTTTCCGATTTGGTAAGTGAAGAATGTCGTACCGCTATGTTGATTAATGACATGGATTTGTCTCATTTGATGACTTATGTCGAATAATTAGAGGGGGAGAAATTTAGGAATATATGGGTTCATGAGGCTATGAGGGCCCGTTTTTATGGTAAATTCCAAAGTACCAAGGGTGGCTAGCTTCACCAAGGCCAAGGGTCTTCTCATGTTCCTAGTGGAAAATTTGCCAATGACTACCGGAGGCACCAAGAGAGTGGTGGTGTGATACCTAGACCCATGTGTCCAAGATGTTGTAAGGGTAGTGGTAACCCATGTTTGAGGGCTACTAATGCTTGGTATAGTTGTGGGGAAGTGAACCACAAGATGATGGATTGTCCATGAAATCGCAACATGGGTAAGGATGTTTATCCTCAAGGTTTATGTGTTAATGTGGTTCCTTTGGGAAGAGGAGGTCAACAAGGTGGTGCCCCAAGGCACAATCGATTTTATGCTTTACATGGGAGGTAAGGGGTTGATGAGGTGCCCGATGTTGTCACTGGTATGTTCACCATCTTTGACTTTGATGTATATGCATTGATAGATCCAGGTACCACTCTTTCATTTGTCACTCCCTTTGTTGCCAAAGGTTCCATGTTGACCCCGAGTTGTTGCATCGCATTGACAGACCCGGGTGCCACCCTTTCTTTTGTTACTCCTCTTATTGCCAAAAAGTTTCATGTTAAGCCTGAATTGTTATGTGAGTCTTATGATGTGTCTACTCCTATTGGTGCATATATTATTGCTAGTTAGGTCTATATAAATTTTCCCATTCGTATCTTGCATATAATATTACCTTATGATCTTGTTGAGTTGGATATGGTTGATTTTGATGTCACTCTTGGGATAGATTAGTTGCATGCATATTATGCCTCCATTAATTGTAGAACTCGTAGGGCCAAATTCCAATTCCCAAATGAACATGTCCTTGAGTGGGAGAGTCATAATGTGGTGGTCAAATGTAGGTCTATCTCTTGCATTAAAGCCCAAAAGTTGATCCTTAAATGGTGTCTTTACCAACTTGTGAGGGTTAGGAAAGCAGAGTCCAAAGTCCTTCCCATAGAGTTGGTTCCGATGGTGAATGAGTTCCTTGATGTCTTTCCAAATGACCTTCCTGGTGTTCCTTCTGAAAGGGAAATATACTTTGGCATAGATCTCCTCCCCGATACTCACCCATTTGTATTCCCTCTTACCATATGGTCCCGGCAGAGTTAAAGAAGTGGAAGGAGAAATTGAGCGACTTTTTGGAGAATGGTTTTATTAGGCCTAGCCAATCACCTTGGGGTGCACCGGTGTTGTTTGTGAAGAAGAAGGATGGGTCTCTTAGAATATGTATTGACTACCGGTAACTTAATAGGGTCTCCGTCAAGAATAAGTGTCCTCTACTAAGAATTAATGATTTGTTTGACCAACTTCAAGGGGCTAGCCACTTCTCAAAGATTGATCTTTGGTTTAGGTATTATCAAGTGAAGGTGCGGGAGTGTGACATCCCCAAAACTGTCTTCTGGACTAAGTATAGACATTATAAATTTGTGGTTATTTCTTTTGGGTTGACCAATCCACTAGCTATCTTCATGGACCTTATGAATAAGATCTTTCAACCCTACCTCAATTTGTTTATTGTGGTCTTTATTAATGATATATTGATCTATTCTCATAGTGAGGAGAGGCATGTGGTTCATTTGACGGTAGTGCTATAAAGATTGAGGGAAGAGAAATTGTATGCTAAATATGAGAAGTGTGAATTTTTGTTAAAAGAAGTTGCCTTTCTACGTCACGTAGTGTTGGGGGATGGTATTAATGTAGATCCTAAAAAGATGAATATGATTAGAAATTGGCCTAGACCATTGACCCCATCAGACATTAGAAGTTTCTTGGGCTTAGCGAGTTATTATCAGAGGTTTGTGAATAGGTTCTCTTCTATTGCTTCTCCCTACTTGACTCAAATGAAGGGCAAGTTTGTGTCGAGTTATTATCAGAGGTTTGTGAATGGGGTCTCTTCTATTGCCTCTCCTATGACTAAGTTGACCCAAAAGTAAGCTAGGTTTGTATCCCGAGGAGTGTGAAAAGAGCTTCCAAACCTTGAAGGATAAGCTTGTGTCCACTCCTATGTTGTCTCTACCGGAAGGGTTGGAAGGGTTTGTTGGTATTGTGATGCCTCACGAATTGGTACGGGTTGTGTGTTAATGCAAAATGGTATGGTAATAGGCTATGCTTCTAGGCAACTCAAAGAGCATGAAAAAAATTATCCTACTCATGATCTTGAATTGGCCACCATGGTTTTTGATTTGAAAATTTAGCGTCATTACTTATATGGGGTGCATGTTGATGTGTTTACTGATCATAAGAGCCTCCAATATGTGTTCACTCAAAAGGATATCAACTTGAGGCAAAGAAGTTGGTTAGAACTTCTTAAAGATTATGATATGAGTGTGCATTATCATCTCAGTAAGGCCAATGTTTTGGCGGATGCTTTGAGTAGGGTGTTTATAAGTAGCCTAGCTTATGTTGATGATGGGGCCATAGAGGTGGCTAGGGATGTCCATTGGTTGGCTAGATTGGAGGTTAGGTTGGAGGAGGTTGATAATAGTGGCATTATGGTTGTTGATGGTTCAAAGTCTTCCTTGATTGATAAGATGAAATCAAAGAAAGATCTTAATCCCTCTATGTTAGAATTGAAGGCTATCATGACCCAAGCCTAGGGCCTAGACGTGATCGGCAAATGGGGAACCCAGAGGAACCCAAAACAAGCCTTATAGCATATCATTAGACATCCTTGGTCGTGGAAGCAATGTAAAACAATATAAGAGATATAAACAAGGGAAATTGGGACTAAGGGAGAGAAATTAATACTAAAGCAATATGTAAAAGTTTAGAAAACAAGGGCAAGAGACTAAGGGGAAAAGCTTGCATAACGTCATAATCAAGAGACAAAAGAATCAAGGCTTATATCATAGGTATATAGCATATCCAACAATACCTCTACTACATAGATAAGAGCGATGGCCAAGACAAAGCAACCGGGCTCACCCTCATAGTCAAGATAGACAATAAAGAAGAATGTCTCATTAGATAATAAGAGAAACATATACTAAGGTCCCCGAAGTAGAGGACTCACAAACTAGCTTGAATAGCACCGAACTACCCACGTAGAGGAGGATGATTATCAACTTGGGTATCGGTTCCTACATGGTAATATCATGTAGGCACAGAATATGCATTAGTGCATTTGAATGTACTAAGTATGTAGGATATAATGTAAATAAGAATTAAGCATCATAATCAAAATACATAACAATAGTTAATAGACATACTATAGAAATATAACATGTATGATCAATGCATAAGTAAAACATGCTTAAGTAACTCATGCTCATATAGGTAGAAGAGACCAAGCTAGATTTCCAAATGTATAACCCTTTGGTAGGTTAGTGATGATGCCACCCCATCACTTAGGTGTCNNNAGCTACGATTCTAGCATTGGCATAGCTCATCACTTAGGTGGATGAGTACTAACCCTCATCTAGGTTGGTGTTAATGTTGCCCCATTACCATGGTGGAGAAGTACAAACCCTTCCCTAGGTTGATGAGTACAAACCCACATCTAGGTTAGTGATGATGCCGTCCCATCACCAGGTGGATAAGTACAAACCCTTCACTAGGTTGATGAGTATGAACCCCTATCTAGGTTATCCGTGTTCTTAGTCCCCCTGAATTGGGCATGGTCTAATGCAACACCTTATATAGAATTTATCATGTACATAATCTCATTTCATCATCATATAGTCATTCATATCATATCTCATGCTTTGGACCTTCAACTCCTCAAGAAACCACATCTGTAACATTTGATCAAACACTTAAAGAGTGTGTAATGCTAGTATAAAACCATGAAATATAAAGATGCAATCATGGAAGAAGATCTATCGTAAAACCATCAATCAACACCTTACAACACTCTCAAGCATTATACATCAAAACCCTTTCTTAAATCTTAAAATAAATAAAGATTTATAGCTCAAAACATAGCAAGACAGTCACAACCTTACGTAGCTTTAACATACTGTGTAGTGAATTTCATAATAAGCAAGACCCATTTGTAAATCAACTTTAAATCATGCAATTTGAGTAAAAGGAGGCTTGGGTATCATGGGTGAAAGGAACCCATGAAACAAACCTACATGCCTTAGTTTAGAGATGAAATTGGTGACGATTGGAGATGAAGACTTGAAGCTTGAAGAGGAACCTTGAAGGAGAACCTTAGCTTGGGATGAGGGTTTGAGAGTTGAATTTGGGAGTGAAAATATGGCTAATTGTTTGAGTATTAGGTAAAATAAGGCCAAATATAGGTATTTTAAACTGTGGGAACCCTTAGGCCCAAGACTTAAAAGTCTTGGACCGAAAAATTAAAACAGGCACCAAAAGTAACAAGGTCGCGTCGTGGAAGTAAGGTGGACTTGTCTCTGGAAATTGCATTTTCTGCACAAATAAGTTCTACGAAAATAGGCATAAATCCTTCCTCTGAACTTGGAATGAGGTGAACCTAAGTGCATTGGAAAGATAATTCAAAGAGCTTTAATTTGGTAGGTCATGGGCAACTCAATGCTTTGTGTGCTAAGAGATATGTCCTTTCAAACTTTACCCTCCTAAATAGCATCTTTTGCGATTTTCGGAATTTGATACGGTTTCTCTAAAATTAGGGTTAGACCCATTTCCCACTCAATTTGACCCCTTGAACAAGAATATGAAGGTAGATTTTTTAAAATAATGAACAGATTTTTAAATATATGGAAATTATGATTCTGGGTACTTTCGAGACACATTTTTGGGCACTTTTTGGGGTCGTTTCAAAGGCCTTGGTGAAAGAGGGCAAGGTGGAGGTTTTCTCCCAAGGGGGAGATGATGCCCTTAGGTACCAAGTTAGGTTATGTGTGTCTTATATTGATGGATTGAGAGAGAAGATTCTTTATAAGGCTCATAATTCTTCCTATTCTATCCACCCTGGTTCTACTAAGATGTATAAAAATTTGAGAGAGGTGTATTGGTGGGGAGGTATGAAGAAAGACATTGCCAAACTTGTATCCGGTTGCCATAGTTGTCAACAAGTCAAAGTTGAACATCAAAGGTCAGGTGGCTTAACTCAAGACATAGAAATTTCTATATGGAACTGGGAGGAGATTAACATGGACTTTGTGGTTAGGTTGCCTAAGACTAGAAAGGGTTTTGATTCTATTTGGGTTGTGGTTGATAGGATAATAAAGTTGGCTCATTTCTTACTAGTTAAGACTATTTATGGGGCCGAAGACTATGCTAAATTGTATATTCATGAGTTGGTAAGATTGCATGGGGTGCCCTTGTCCATCATATCAATTCATGGTGCTCAATTTACTTCACACTTTAGGAGGTCTTGGAACAAAGGTAAAGCTTAGTACGGCCTTTCACCCTCAAATGGATAGCCAAGCCGAAAGAACTATCCAAACTTTTGAGGATATGCTTAAGGCTTGTATTTTGGAGTTTAATGGTAGTTGGGATAATCATCTTCCATTGATTTAGTTTGATTATAACAATAGCTACGATTCTAGCATTGGCATAGCTCCTTTTGAGGCCCTCTATGGTAGACATTGTATATCATTGATTGGGTGGTTTGAAGTGAGAGAAATGGCTTTGTTGGGTCGTCTTAGTCCCCCTGAATTCCCTCTATGGTAGACATTGTATATCATTGATTGGGTGGTTTGAAGTGAGAGAAATGGCTTTGTTGGGTCGGATCTAGTTATGTATGCTATGGAAAAGGTAAGGTTGATTATATAAAGGTTGGAAACAACCCAAACTCGCCAAAAGTCCTATGCTAATGTGAGGAGAAGAGAGCTTGAATTTAAAGTTAGTGATTGAGTCTACTTTAAGGTGTCACCCATGAAAGGTGTGGTTCATTTTGGTAGGATGGGTAAGCCCAATATTTGTGGGTCCTTATAGGGTGATGAAGAGGATTGGTAAGGTGGCCTATGAGTTGGAATTGCCTAGTGAAATGGAATTGGTTCATTCGGTCTTCAATGTGTCTATGTTGAGGAAATATGTGGGTGACCCTAGTACTATTATGCCTCTGGATTTTGTGGGGGTGTTTGAAGACAACTTGAAATATATAGAAGTTCCAGTAGAGTTCTTCGATTGTAATGACTCCAAAAAGTGACCAAAAATGTGCCTCAGAAGTGTCCAGAATCATAATTTCCATATATCTCAAAATTCGTACGCGATATTAAAAATCCGACTTCATATTTTTGTTCAGGGGGTCATTTTGAGTGGAAAAATGGGTCTAACCCCGATTTAAGAGCAAATGATTAGAAATTTCAATTTTTCAAAATGCATTTCGAGAGAGCTTTTCGCTCCCCTGGCGTGACATGTCGAGGGTGTGGACAAGCGTTATTTTCGGTCCAGTATTGACTTCGGTCCAAGAGTTTTAAGTCTTGGGCCTAAGTGTTTCAAAACGTGAAAATACCTAAACAAAGGCATTTTTCACCCTCATATCATTCTAAACATTCTCGAATACTCATTCAAATACTTAGCCAAATATTTTACTCCTAAACTCAAGTTTCAAAACCCTCTCCAGATCTAAGGATTTCCTCTCAAGTTTCAACTCTCTATCTCCAATCTTCATCATATTCATCGCCAAAGCTAAGGTATGTGGGTTTCTCTCATGAGTTCTTCTTACCCATGATATCCAAGCTTCCTTTTACTCTAATTTGCATGATTTAAAGTTGATTTACAACTGGGTCTATCTTATTATGAAAATCACTACACACTATGTTGGGGTTTATGAAATTATGACTGTTCTGCTATGTTTTGAGCTATGAAATCAAGGTCTATTGTAAGATTTGATGAAGGGTTTTGATGTATATTACTTGAGGGTATTACCAAGTATCTACTAAAGGTTTTACATTGAATTTTCTAGCATGACTTCACTCTTGAATTTTATGGTTTTACACTAGCACTATAGACCCTCGAAATGTTTGATAAAATGTCCGATTATGGTTTCTTGAGAAATTGAAGATCCAATTAATGTCTATGAGTTGAATGACTATATGATAATGAAAGGAATGCATTTATATGGTAATCTCTATATAGTGTTGGAATGTGACCATGCCCTACTCGGGGGTTGCGTGCCGAGTAACCTTGTTGGGGGTTTGTACTCATCAACCTATCGGGGGGTTTGTACTCCGGCACCATGGCTGGTAGGGTACAATGATCCACCAACATTATTGGGGGTTTGTACCCATCAACTTATGGGAGGGTTTGTACTCCGACACCAGGGGTGGTAGGGTGCGATGATCTACTAACCTATTGAAGGGGTTTGTACCTCAATCACCAAGGGTGGTAGGCTGTGATGATCCACCAATAGTTTAATGGTCTCTTCTTACATATATGTTATGTCCTATGTAAGTATGTTTTATTAAGCATTAATCATATATGCCATATTGTTATTATGCTAGCTATTGTCTGTCTCTATGCATTTTTGACTATGATGCCTATCTCTTGTTGCATTGCATCCTACATACTTAGTGCATTCAAATGAACTAATGCATACTCTATGCCTACGTGATGTCACCATTCAGGAACCGGAGCACCGCTTGATCATCCTCCTCCTACATGTGGCTACTATCTTTCTTTTAGTTATGTGTTGAGTATGAGGGTGAGCTTGATTACTTATCTTAGCCCACACTCTTATATATTTAATAGAGGTGTTGTTGGATATGTTATGTATCTATGCTACGAGTCTTGACTCTCTTGTTCCTTGATGTTATGATATGGAAGTTTACCTTTAGTCCATTTTCCTGGTTATGCCTATCTCTTAATGTTATATTTTATCGCTTCCACGACCAAGGATGTGTAATAATATGCTACGAGGCTTGTTTAGGGTTCCTTTGGGTTCCCCATTCGTCAGTCACGTCTAGGCCCTAGGCTTGGGTCGTAACAATGATGGGTTTGAATAATCAACCGATCAAGTCCTATTGTTTCAGGACAATAAAATGGGAAGGTGTTCGTGGGATAATCATCTTCCATTGATTTAGTTT
>DF360205.1:4365-26983 GCA_000787875.1 Solanum virginianum | reverse complement strand
TCAAGTCCTATTGTTTCAGGACAATAAAATGGGAAGGTGTTCGACTTTAACAGACTTAGTCCTCAAAATAGGAACTTGTCTGACTTTAACAAACTTAGTCCACTCCTACGCTTGGCGATGTAGTTATTAGGTTCGAGTTTGATGTACGTTCACTCAATTTGGTGTTCAATACTCCTCCCGAGACTTAATGCTCATAAAATAATCAATCTAATCAATCAAATCAGTGAGTCTCTTAATGGACTCTTTCAGCTCATCAGTTCTATCAAACCAACCTTTCAACAATTTGACAATCCAATCCCATCGACCTTTCAAGGAGTTAATTAGACAACCATGTTGGAGAGCTTTCAATTTAGACCCAACTTTAGAGTTAGGCTAAGAAGATTCATAGGACCATCGAGTTTAATCAACCTATCATCATGCTCATATCATAATCATAGTCAACATTCTCAAATTAAGATTCTAGACTCAATCCCTAGGTTCGTTCATGCATTTTTTTGATATATATAATTTACAAGAAAACATTCATGAAATACACAAGTTGAGGTCAACACTTTTGTAATGTTTCTATTACCATCAATAGGGACACATGGAAGAACATTCTTATGTTTTAGTTTAGCCTTAAATACCTAGAAGAGAAAAATCTCTTGAAGAAACCCTTAGTTTGCACTTGAAGATGAAGAACCCTAGCCTCTTCTTCGGAAGAACTTTGAATACAAGATTTAGATATTTTTATGGATTTATGCCTTAATGGGAGGTTATAAGGATATACGATAGGCTTAGGGAAGTTATTTAGGAGTAAAGTAAGGAATAACCTTTTGAAATATTCAAACAATCATCAAAATTGAAAAAAACAATCTTTTGATGAGTTTCGATGGCCAAAATGTTGGTCTAGGGGCCCCATCGCTAAACCATTTGGTCGTACAAAAACAAGGTCTTATGTTCACACTCCAATAAGAAAGTAGTCATTGTCAGTAATTAACCTAACTAAAGGTTAGGGTCGAATCCACAGGGAATACAGGGCTTGACAACAAGACTTCACTACTAATCATTTCAAGCATCAATAACTAAAATCTCTAAAGAGCTTGGTCGGAAACCATGGCGTGCCAACTAACCCTTACCACTTGTCCCAGTTAATCTCCCCTTGATCAGGTTTGGTTGATTAGATGAGAAGATATCGATTGAATCCTGTCATCTAATTCCCTTTTCCTATTCGTCACTACCTTGGTCGGGATCGTGATAGTAGGCGTGGTTTGGTGTTAGCCACCACCAAACGACAATCATAATGAAGGGAAATAGGCAATACATGCAAAAACCCAATCATAGAAATGCAATAAACTTAGGTCATCTCAAGTCAACTACCCATGGTTCCCACAACCCCAAGTTGTGGGTGCTTAGCTACTCATGGTTAAGCCAAAACAAGAAAAAATATACATACAAGACATAAATGAGAGTTTTACCAACAACAATAAAGAAAGTAGGCACCACAAGTTGCGAACCCACAAGCTTGATTGATCAACAATAAGTACAAGATAAGATTTAGAATCCCCAAAAATGGGTTTCCCAAGAGAGAACAATAAACTAATCTAAAAACTAAGAAAAGATTCAAAGGATGATTCTCATATTTCTCCTGGTCGAACTCTTTTTTAAAAACCTAACTTAAACTATATATAGTATTTATGAAATAACCCTAGAATTTATCTCTTGTTGCATTGCATCCTACATACTTAGTGCATTCAAATGAACTAATGCATACTCTATGCCTACGTGATGTCACCATTCAGGAACCGGAGCAAAGAAAAGATAGCTAACAGCTGATAAGTCTCGCAGGTACGGCTCGTAAAATAACCTACGAGTCCTAGTCAAGGTGTCGTATCAGGTTTTTGGCATCTTGGACTAAACTAGTATGACCCATAGGTATGAGTTGTTTCTTGAGCTATAACTCGTATGTTCCACTTGTAGTCTTGGTCTTCAGTTTTTGGTCCAACATTTTGGCTCTCTGATTCCTGCTACGAGTCTACCTAGATGAGTCGTGAAACTTACGACTCAAAGGATAGCCTCGTAGGGGTGACCTCCACTTAAGAGATTTCTAAATTTTGGTCTCTGATTCTTGCTACAACACTCCCTATGACTCGTAGCTTGGGCTACAACTCATAAGTGTGCTCGTATATCCTAAGCTTCAACAAAATCTTCAACTCTTCTTCAAAATCATGCCAACCTAATTTTTTGTAAGAAAAACACAAAAACACATAAAAAACCATAAAAAGTCACATTAAGAACTCACAAAATCCCTTGTTTGAGGCATCAAATGTGTTGTATTTTGAGAGCACATCAACACCCTTAACTTAGAATTATTGCTTGTCCTCAAGCGACAACTTGATCTATGTAGACAAAGAGAAATATATAGCAGTTATTCTAATAGCATATACAAGAACTCCTTTGATTTAGGGACCCAACTACTATTTTCAAAATAGGATTGCAAAGTCATTAAGCAAAAAAGAACATAATGAGATACCTAGTAATCCAAATATGACAAGCTAGGGACCATCAACCGTACACAATCACTGCTATTGTCTTATGCTAGTCAAGTAATACAAATGCCCTTACTGGAAAGAAGTCCCTCATATTCAGTGAAAAGCATTTAGAATAGAGGGATTGAGGAAACATTCTCACTCTGATAATTGAAATTAATGCATACTGACTAACACCATAGGCTTGCCACTATACTCATCTTCTGGCTTGGTGATAAAGTGGAGTTTGATCACTTTAGGACTTATAGGCTTGTAACATAGGTTCAGGGTGCTTTGGTTTGGTATTTTGGATAAGTAGTGACTAAAAGCTATCCTTGAACCATGTTTACTGATACTTTCTGCTTTCATAATCCAACCTTTTTTAATCAATCTACCCTTATTCTCCAGTTTTGAACTTTTCTCGAGTGCTTTCTTTCTCCTTTTCAGCTATACCTTGATTTGAAACTCATTTTTGCTACTTTTTCTCAACTCAAGGTACTTTTCTTTTCTTTTTCTTAACTCTGTTCATGCCTTTTCATTTCTTTCTCAATTTCCCAACTAACCACTTTATTATTATTACTTTACCATAATTAGGGCCACCCTCAACTTAGGCCTTTGGCTTCAATCAAGGTTCACATGTTCAAGGATAGACTAGGGCCAGTATCAAGGTATTTCGTCAAACAAGGTTAAGACAGCAGAGTGTCAAGAAAGAACGAGTACATGAGAAGCTCAAACATTTGGATCAAGGGATTCACTCACTCATTTGGTGGGTCATTTAGTCTAAAAGTGGTTTCACTCAAAGAACAAAGGCCTAAGATCCTTTCCATATCCACCACATCACCAAACCAATCTTAGAGTAGCAAGGCAAGTTCTGAGTCCATACATGATACATGAATGCAGCAAAATAAGATCATAACTCACATGGCATTGCACACACAATCAAGTATAGACTCACAGGTCATGCTTTAGGCCTCAAGTTAATGCAACAAAATAAGCTCACAACACACATGGCAATTGCATCCACAATCAAGTGTAAACTCACAAGTAATGCTTTCAGTCTCAGTTTACCTTCACAATATCAAAAAAACATTGCTAGATACTCAAATATGTATGAATGCATCAACAACCGCAACCTCAAAAATTTTGAGGGTACCCAAGTTTTCATCAAAACTTTATAAACACATCTAAAAATTATGTATATTCTAATAGATAACACTACTATAAATTTACACATTATCTACACTATCTAAACATTCTAGTTCAATAGAAAAGGAAACATCCACAAGAAAAAGAAGCACGACAAAAAAACCTTGGGATCTAAGGCTGCTCCAAGTGCTATTTTTCAGATCTTCAATTCTTCAAATTTCACCTGTAAATCAAATCCAAAAACACAACAATTCCCAAAATATTACAACTACACCAATGTCTTTCAACATAAAAACAAACTCATACCTTTGACCTAAGAATCTAAACAACCAAAAACACTTAAAATAAGCCAACAATTATCAATAATGCTTAGGTTGCCTCCCAAGAAGTGCCTTGTTTAATGTCATGGCTTGACTTTGTCATCATCCTTTATCAACTATCATCAAGGGTCCACACATCACTCTTATACTGATCTGGGCATTTTATGGATTGGCGAATATCAAACACAACTTTTGCATCATTTTCCCTAAACCATAGTTGACCTGAGCCCATATTCACTAGGGCTTTCCTAGTGGCCAGAAATGGTCTCCCCAAAATGATAGGCACCTCAAAATCATCTTCGCAGTCAAGGATCACAAAATCTGCCAGAAAGATGAATTTATCAACTTCAACATACACATGCAAGAGGATTCCCTTCAGTTTTTTAATGGTTTAATCCGCCATAAGCAACCTCATTCTTGTCGAGGTAGAGTACCAAGGCCAATCATTTTGAATACAGTAAGAGGCATTAGATTGATGCTCGCTCCTAAGTTACACAATGCTCTTGCGAACTCAACATCACCATTGGTGCAAGGGATGGTAAATGCACTGGGGTCCTTTAATTTTTGCACAAGGCATTTAGTCATAATAGCACTACATTGTAGGAGTTCTTGTGAGAACTCTTAGCTCAAAGTGCATTTCTCGGTCACCAAATCCTTCATGTACTTGGCATACCCAGGCATTTTCTCCAAGGCCTCTAGAAGGGAATGTTGATAGAGAATTGCTTCAATATTGAGAGGAAGTGTTTGAATTTACCTTCCTCTTCCTTTTTCCTAAGCCTTTATGGGAAAGAAGGAGGAGGTTTGGGAATTGATTTTGATTTATCATGCTCCCTTGCCTCTCCCTATTGCATCCCAACAACCTTTGGATCTTCTCCCTTAACCATGAATTCACCACCAAGACCTTTCTCATTAACTTTATCCATAATTATCAGTATAGTTTTTAGTATTTTGAACCATATTGCTTGACAATGTACCCTTTTAGTTGGTTTAATTGTAAGGACACTTGCCCGAATTGTTGTTCAAGTTGCTTACACTGAATGAGACTATTTTTTGGTTAATACTTGAAATTGCCACTTTTATTCACTTTAAAGTCTCATCTTGGTGGTCGACTAGCTTCAACAACTTTTCGAACATCTCTTCGATCTTGGAGTTATTTGACCCGGTATTACGGTTGTGAGGAGGCACATAGGGACCATTCATATAGCCCTCTCTTCTCCCCCACTCTGCTTTTGGCACTCTCTCTCTCATAGTATCCACCTCATTTGTCTCTATACACCCCATCAGGGTTGATGTTCCGACCTAGGTTCCCAGAACCTTGCCTCCAATAGTCCAAATTGGACCCTTGGGGGTTATTTCGAAAACCCACCCCTTGGTTTCTTACAAAACATGCATCATCATCAAAGAATGGATCGTCATAGATAGAAGCCTTCGGAGGTTGGTGGGTGACTGCTTTGACACTTGCTTGTTTTTGCTTTATAACCAAGTCCATACTTGTTCGAAGTTGAGCAAGTTGTTCCATGATCTCTTCATTCACCTTTGCTTGCTCATTGTTGGTGTTGACTGTATAAGAAGGTTTTATCGCACCTCGCTCTCATTGACCCCATGCTCTATTTGTTTTGACCACTTGCTCCATCATGGTGGCTATCAATGCAAAAGTTTGGTCTAGGAACATGCCTCCAATAATTGTGTCGGCGTAAGTTTGACTATTCTCATCAAGCGCCTGATAGAAAATCTCAACCAAGATTGCGGCTATCAAAGCAAAATGTTGGTCTAAGAACATGCCTTCCATGATTATGTCGGTGCAAGCTTGACTATTCTCATCAAGCGCCCAATAGAAAATCTTAACCAAGGCATCATCAACAATCTTATGATCATGGACCATCCTCAAGCATTTAGTAAACCTCACAAATACTTTGCTAATAGAGTCACCCGATAATTCCTCAAAGTTGTTGATTTGGTCCTTGAGCTTCAACTTCTCAGATCTTGGGAAATATCTTTCAATAAATACTCTCTGAAGCTCAGCCAACTTGTGATAGTACCCAGAAGAAGCTCGAACAACCATACAGCTATATTACCAGTCAATGATAGTGGAAACACTCTTAAATCAATAGCATCAAGAGAAAGGTTTTGTGTCCCCGTGACACTCTTGCAAACAAACACCACATTTTGAAGATGGCGGTGGGGATCCTTTGAAGGTAGCCCAGTGAATAATCCACGATTTTGGAGCATTTGGAGCAATCCACTCAACACTGTGAACTTAGTATCTACCGATAAAGGATGCAGTACTATAGCACCGATAACGTTCATAGCCATAGGGTTCAATCAATATTGATTCCATCCATAAGCATTACCATTGAAGTCCTTGAGTTATGGCCTGTTACCCTTTTGTTGTGGATTTTTCTCTCTTCCCATATCCTCATTCGTATTCATATCCTCCTCAACCTTAATATCCTCATTCACTTGAGCCATTCTTCTTGGTAGTTAGTGGATCTCAAAATTGAGTGGATCTAAGGGATTGCCTTTTCTCCTTGTGTTGGGGTTTCAACCTAGTACACCCTGCAAATAAAATCAAACAACAAAAATGAAAAAAATAATAGTAAAATACACGAGACTCTAGAAATCAATACTAGAACTAACTAATAGTAAAATCAAATCATAACCTAGTCATATTACCCAGCAATGGCACCATAATATTTGACAAGGTTTGATGTTCACACTCCAATAAAAAAGTGTTCGTTATTAGCAATTAACCTAACTGAAGGTTAAGGTCAAATCCACAGGGAATAGAGGGCTTGACTACAAGACTTCACTACTAATCATTTCAAGCATCAATGACTAAAATCACTAAATTGGGGGGGGGGGTTGTGATTCAAAAACAAAAGTAAAATTACGACTATACTATTATGTGAAAAACACTCAATTTTAGGTACAACTTGGGACTTCTATTCCCCATGGTTCATTGACTCAATTACCCTAGGTAACATAACCACAATTGAAGATTATCATGTAGGATAGTAACTTAGGTTCTTCCAGCCCTCTTATGAAGGTCAAGGTCGAATTTTCACCATGGCACTTGGTCGGCAACCATGGCGTGCCAACTAACCGTTCCCACTAGTCCTAGTCAACCTCCCCTAGGTCAGGTAAAATTAATTAGATGAGAAAACATCAACCGAATCCTGTCATTGAATCCTGTCACCATGGCACTTGGTCGTCACTACCTTAGTCTTGATTGTGATAGTAGGCGGGGTTTGGTGTTAGTTACCACCAAACAATAATCATAATGAAGGGAAATAGACAATACATGCAAAACCCCAATCAAAGAAATGCAATAAACCTAGGTCATCTCAAGTCAACTACCCATGGATCCCACAACCCCAATTGTGGGTGCTTAGCTACTCATGGCTAAGGCAAAACAAGCAAAATTGCACCTACAAGACATAAATGCGAGTTTTACCAACAATAATGAAGAAAATAGGCACCACAAGTTGTGAACCCATAAGCTTGATTGATCAACAATGAGTACAAGGCAAGATTTACAATCCCCAAAAATGGGTTTCCCAAGATAGAACAATAACCTAATCTAAAATCTAAGAAAATATTCAAAAGATGATTCTCAAATGTCTCCTAGTCGAACTCTTTTTTAAAACCCTAACTTAAACTATATATAGTATTTACAAAATAAACCTAGAATTTACACAGAAAAGATAGCTGGCATCTGATAAGTCTCACAGGTACGACTCATAGGATGACCTATGAGTCATAGTTGAGGTCTTGTATCAGGTTCTTGGCATCTTGAACAAAACTAGAATGACCCATAGGTACGAGACATTACTTGAGCTACGACTCATATGGTCCTCTTGTAGTCTTGGTCTTCAGTTTTTGGTCCAACATTTTGGCTCTCTGATTCCTACTATGAATCCACTTATATGAGTCATAGTGAAACTTACGACTCATAGGATGGCCTCGTAGGGGTGACCTCCACTTAGCAGATTTCTAAATTTTGGTCTCATGTATGATGAGCCTTATTATAAAGGGGACATCTACTTTATTGCTAATCAGACGGGGTGTTTTTGGACTAATGCAGATTCATTAGACGAAACCCCCTACCGGTCGTAAACCAAACACTCTCTACGACTCGTAGCTTAGGCTATGACTCATAAATATGCTTGTATATCCTACGCTTCAGCGAAATCTGAAACTTTTCTTCAAAATCATGTCAACCTAACTTTTCCGTAAGAAAAACACAAAAATGCATAGAAACCATAAATAGTCGCATTAAGAACTCATAAAATCACTTTTTTTAGGCATCAAATATGTTGTATTTTGATAGCACATCATACAGCAAATGGGGGCCTTAGGTTTCCCTTTTTGATAGAATCCAAGCTTTCATGCAGTGTTTCAATAGTCTGTCCCCGTGACACTCTTGCAAACAAACACCACATTTTGAAGATGGCGGTGGGGATCCTTTGAAGGTAGCCCAGTGAATAATCCACGATGTGTTTCAATAGTCTGAGACCGCTGAAATTTATAGATTCGGCAAGCTTCAATAAAATGGTCATAACATTTTACTCCAAGCTCTGATTAAGGCAAAATTGAATGCATTGGAAGATAATTCAACTATATAAAATTTGATATATTATGGGTTACCAAAATCATTATTTGCTGAGAGATATAACTATTTGAAATTGATCCTTTTATGAACTCACACTGAAACCTAGCTAACTGAAATGATTTGAACTTGTCTTGGCATTGGGTGTCCTTTATGACCTCTGTAACACCCCCACAACTCTATTCATAGGATCCAAATTTTTTTATCATAAGTATATAAGCTTGAACTTAGTGATGCCTTAATTTTTCCTATACTGTAAGGCTCATTTCTATATATGTGAAGTGTATTAGAAGTTGATTAGGTTCATAAGGACCTATAATACTTAGTCAAGTTTAAAACTTTTCTATTAATTAAGGTTTTCGCACTAAAGTATGCAAAGGTCAACTTTAAATAAAAATAACTCTCTTCACACAAAGAATTAGGTGGCCTATGACTTACCAAATGAAAGTTCTTTGAATTAGCTTTCCAAAGCATCCAATTTCACATTAATCATCATTCAACGTAAAAAGTTATGACCATTTTACTACAGATTGCCAGTGTAGAGTTGTTTCTACGACCCTGACTTACGGGTCATAGATGGAATTAAGATCAGTATTATCAGCTCATGGAATGGCTCCTACAAGTCCATTTTTAGGTCCCAAACTCCATGGACCCAATTATGGGTCATAAAAGCTTTCACGGGTCGTAGTTTGGGACTGTAGAATAAGTTTCCCGACCTCAAAATCCATCTTAGTTTCCATGAATGAATTTTACAGTCTGTATAAGCTTCCACGGGCTATAGATAGTCGCATAGACAACTGAGACAATATTTTCAAACAATGGTATTTGCATTCTTTCTTACCCTTTACACCTAAACTTGTTAGTTTTTAACTTGATCAAATCCCTAAACATGATTCTACAACATCATTACACACAAAGCATTCTCCAAACTTAGAATGCAGTTTCAAGAGGAGAAAAGCTAGCGCTTTCTAGCACCTTCTTTAATCTTTCTAGGAATCTAATTCTTCTAGGTATGCAAGGCCCTCCAAAAGTCATCTTACGTTTGTTTTAGTACCTTTAACTACTAGTCTTTACCAAAGATCAAGTTTATGAGTTGAGATCAAATTTTCTTCATTACTAGTTAATTTCATTGAAATACTTGTTCATGTATTTTTCTTGATAAAAATCATGGCCTTTACCAATTTTACTACTAAATTAAGCTACTGAGACAATATTACATAGTTATTTTTGCATTTCTAAGAACCCTATATATTTCATGAAAAGCTATTATGCCTACTATACTGAGTTGAGTTCAAAAACTATTTAAAGCTTCTGTATTTACAAGATAGCTAGTATTATAATTATGTTTTTGAGATATTTTGCATTGATACAACTGAGACAAGTTGTGAAAAGTTTAAAAAAGCTAGAGTTGGCTAAGTCCCAAATGATTGAAAAAGGTATTTTATGTAATTTTAATCTTAAAGTTATGAGCATGATAAAAGTTATTTTGGGAGTAGTATTGAGAACAAACACGAGTGAGACTAATAATAACTTGAACTCGTAAACTACATAGTAGGCTGATGTGTTGTCAAAATACAACACTTTTAATGCTTAAAACGTGGAATTTTATGTGTTCGCAATGTGATGTTAGTTGGTGTATGTGTTTTATGTTATATTTGCATTCAAAGGTTGGCCTTGATTTTTGGAAGAAAGTATAAAAGTTGCTAATTTAGATGCAGTATGAGACCTTTTATGTGTCGTACTTCACTGTACGGGTCGTGAAATGGTTTCATAGACAATCCTAGTAAGGGGCTAATTTTTTAAAGTTGATTCTATGAATATGCAGATGGATCGGGGATTGAATTATGAGTCGTAGAACATGGTTTGTGCCCTGGGGATCAAAGGTTAGGACTTTCTGAAGATTCATTAGACGAAACCCCCTACCGGTCGTAAACCAATTTACGAGTCATAGAGGGGTATGGTAGATTTACAATCTAATTTTTCAGTAGCACTGTATGAGACCCCGATTATGGGTTGTGGAATGTAATATGGTCCATAAACCTGTTTGTGAGGCGTGTCAACCTAGCTATCCTATTATGTTTAGGACTTATATTTTAAATATTATAAATAGATATTCAAGTTATTTTTCATAGAGGGTACACATTGTACACAGAGCACTCAACCATTAGAGAGGAAAAATAGTGAGATAACATTGGAGAAGTTTTGAGAAACACTTGTACTTTGATTTCATCTTTAATCTTGTGATTCTCTTTGAAGTTGGATTTCCTTGTTCTCAATTCAATTGTGTAAGTGCTCTATTATGTTATTCCAATTCATAAGTCTTGCATCTACACAAATCATGAGTAGCTAAATCTTCAATTAGGGTTGTGGGAACCATGAAGAACTAACAAGGTAAAATTGGATAATTTATAATTCTTGGAAAGTGTGCATGCATGTATTAATTAATTCTCTTCAATTTGCATGTTTTTAGTTGTAACATTAGAACCCGCCTAGTTTTACTAACTAGAGCAAGGTAGTAATGAATTGAAAAAAAGATTAATTAATAGGAATCGATTGATATGTTCTCATCTAATCAACAAAACTGGGCCAAGGGGAGGTTATACTGGGACTAATAGGTAAGATTTAGTAACATACACTACAGAGATGGGCCAAGTCACGTAATGAAATTCTCCTCTGGCCTGGACCAAAGGGTTTGGTGAACTTAACTTACCATCCTATATGCTATACACTTGAAAAAAATTACGTTATCCGGTGATACTATATTTGGTAATCATGGGGAACACAATACCCAAGTTTCTCTCCATATTGATTTTACTTTTGTGTTAGTTAGGTTTACTTTTCTATTGATTACTGCAACCCCCCCCTCCACCTTTGGGGAAATAAGTTGGTTAATCACTCAAATTACAGTAATTGAATTCTCTTAAGTCTATGTATTCCCTTGGTTTTGACCCAAACCTTCGTTAGGTTCTTTTTCTTGACCATGACAACTTTATCCTAAAAAAAGAGGTGTAACTTAGATGATATCAAGATTTTGGGGCCGTTGCCAGGAAATACGACTAGAGTTAGTTAATCAATAGTGATTTGGGTATTAATCATTATTTCTCATATTTTACATTTTTTGTTGTTTTTTTTTTGCAGGGTGTAAGTGTAGTGTATGCCCAACAGACAAAGTCAAGGCAGACCCTTGACTCTATTTGACCTAAAGATCCACAGAATGTTGAGGAGAATGGCCAAAGATAATGCCAACAACGTGGCTAATGTATCTCTGAACAGGAATGAGAATAAAAATGCTAATCATGAGAACGCACCTCCTCTTGAGGACATTGCACCTAAGCCTCATTATTTTAGTGCCAATTCTTATCAATGGAATCAATACAGGCTGAATCCTATGGCTATAGAGGTTACTGCAGCTATTATGTTGCTGCCATAATCAGCTGACACAAAGTTCGTAGTCACGACTGGGTTACTTCAGATGCTGCAGAACCATGGGTTGTTTGCGAGCTTACCATCAGAAGATTCTCCTAGCCATCTACAGAATGTTGCATTTGTCTGTAATAGTGTGATAGGAACACAGAATATGTCTATAGATGTTGTAGGACTTTGTGTCTTCCCATTGTCTCTTACAGGCAATACAATACTATGGCGATCTGAGCTCCCACAGAGTTTGATCACCAGTTTGGCTGAATTGCAAAAGGCCTTTTTAGAGACTTCCCTAGATCAAAGAAGATCAAGTTGAAAGACCAAATCAACAACTTTGAGCAACTTTCTGGTGACTCGATCAGTACTACATGGGAGCAGTTCACCAAATGCTTGAGGTGTGTCCCAAACCATAAGATAGTTGATAATGCTTTGGACCAGATCTTCTACCATGCCTTTGATGAGAATAGCCAGGCTTGTGCTGACACAATCATCGTGGGAAAGTTCTTAGATCAGCCATTCACAAGGATCGCAGTAAAGATGGAGAGAGTGGTCAAGACTAATCATGTTGGGGAAAAAAATCTACCAAAAGTTTATACACTGCCAGTGTCAGTTCGGAGTGATCAAAGATAAATAAAGAAAGTATGCAAGAGCTTGCCTGAATTCACATAGGTATGTAGATGATGATGAAGCAGAACTAGGAGCGAATCAATATATTGGTTTATCAACCTCCATGTGCACCCATGTATGATGAGCCTTATTATAAAGGGGACATCTACTTTATTGCTAATCAGACGGGGTGTTTTTGGACTAATGCCTAAGGATCTAACTAGGACTATTGGCTCCAAGGTCAAGGAAACCAAGGTAACAACTTCAAAAAAGATAGAGCTTTCATGGACAACCGCGGAGGATACTATGATTAGAAGAAGGGCTGAAAATGAAATGCAAATTGGGGTCACAGAGATGGCTTCAGAAATAATCCCTATGTGCCACCTAATAACCGCGACGCAGGTGCAAGTAGCTTAAGAATTGAGATGTCTGATCACCTATTGAAGAAAGCTAAGATACAGGATGAGATTCTAAGAGGGATGAAATCTAAAATCTCTAGTATTAACCAGACAACTGAGTCCTATTTTATGGCTATCAAACAGCTTGATCAACAATTTGGTCAAGTGTCGACTCAACTTAATTAGTGTCAGAAGGGTATACTGCCTAGTAACACAATTCTAAACCTTAAGAATGAAAGGCAGCGCATGGCGATTACTCTCGTGGTGGCAAGACCACCATTGATCCTCCTATGCCAGTTGATAAGGATGATTTTCGAGAGGAGATAGTTGCGGCCAATGATGCAGGTATAGGAGATGATCATGGCAAGGGTGGGGTGAGTGAAGTTGTTGATGCATAATAGAAGTTGAAGCCCATTCCTAGCCCTCCTCCTCCATTCCCTCAAAGAATCAAAAAGATGGAGGAGGAAGGCAAGTCAAGTACTTTCACTCTATGTCGAAGCAACTCTCCATCAACAACCCTCTCATTGAGGCATTAGAGAAGATGCAGGGTATACAAAGTATATGAAGGACCTAGTTACAAAGAAGCATATTGTGAGTTAGGAGCTCTCCCAAGAGCTTCAGCATTGCAATACTATTGTTACGAGGTCCTTGGTTCAGAAGTGAGAAGATCCTATCGCTTTCACAATTCCCTACACCATTAGATATGTCGAGTTTGCAAGGGCACTATGTGATCTAGGTGCCAGTATTAACTTGATGCCTCTTGCGTGTATGCCCAACAGACAAAGTCAAGGCAGACCCTTGACTCTATTTGACCTAAAGATCCACAGAATGTTGAGGAGAATGGCCAAAGATAATGCCAACAACGTGGCTAATGTATCTCTGAACAGGAAAATGGATGATTGCATGGTTAAGAAGCCTATGGGGATACTATATGATATGTTGGTCAAAGTTGAGAAGTTCATATTCCTGCATACTTTGTGATCCTAGATTGTGAAGTCGACTTTGATGTCCTAATCATCTTGAGAAGACCATTCATGTCCACTGGGCGAGCGCTAGTGGATATGGAAATTAGTCAACATAGGTTCAAAATTGAATGATGAAGAGGTTGTCTTCACCTAAGTTGAGGGTAGCTGCCAAAAGTGACCTTGGTTTTGAGGATGGATATTGTCCACCTCAATTCAGGCCAAAAGCCTAAGTTGAGGGTGACTGGTTTAGGTGAAGCATAAAAATAGAGGGGAAGTTAGTGATATGGTGAAACGGAGAAAAATCATGTACTGGGTGCAAGAAAAATAAGTGATGCCTTAGTTGTAAGCTAAAAATAAAAATAAAGTTTAAAATCAAGGTATAAAGGCTAAACAATGAAAGAAAGCACCCAAAAAAGCTTGAAATAGGAGAATTAGATGAAAAATAATAGAGTTGGTAGGGCAAATGTGTAGGAAAATATTGTGTCAAGGAGGACCTTTAGTCACTATGTTCCCAAAATACCATACCAAAGCCCACTGAGCCTATGTTACAAGCCTAGAAAGTCTTGAAGTGATCCTTGTCCAAGTAGTTGAAGGTCTTAGTCATGAGTATAGGAGCAAGCCTATGGTATTAGGCATGATGGATGAATAACTTTTGTAAGAGTGAGTGATTTTTCATAGTCCCAAGATTAAATATGAAAACATCATTGAGTGTCAGATATGAGACTTCTTTCTATGAGGGCACTTGCATTGCATTGTTAGCATTAGACTCATTCACTAATTGTAGATTGTTTATTGTACCTTACTTTTTATAGTTGTTTGTCACATGCACTAGTCTGTATTGGTTTGCTAGATGGCTATCTGATTTTATTTTGAAAATATGGTGTGGGTATCTGAGTTTATGGTTGATGTGATGTATACCATTGGGTTGAGGTCTGTGTGTTACTATATTACTTATATACATTGAGTACATGCAACAATCTTAAGTTGAGGGTGTTGATGTGTTGTCAAAAATACAACACTTTTGATGCTTAAAATATAGAATTTTATGCGTTCTAAATGTGATGTTTGTTGGTTTTATGTGTTCTTGTGTTATCATTGTAGCATTCCAGGGTTGGACTTGATTTTAGGAAGAAAGCACAGAAGTTGCATATTTAGATGCAGTACGAGACCCTTTACGGGCCATAGTTCACTCTACGGGTCATAAAGTGGTTTCGTGGATAATTCTAGTGAGGGGCTAATTTTTTGAAGTTCATTCTACAAATATGTAAATGGGTCGTGGATTGAATTATGACTCATAGAACATGGTTTGTGCTTTAAGGATAAGAGATTAGGACTTTCTGAAGATTCATCAGATGAAACCTCCCTATGGTTCAGAAATCATTTTACAAGTCGTAAAGGGGTATCATAGACTTGCAATCCAGTTTTCTAGCAGCACTATACAAGACCCCGATTATGGGCCATAAAATGCAATATGGCCCATAAACTTATTCGTGAAGCATGCTAACCCAGCAATCCTATTATGTTTTGGACATGTATTTTAAATACTATAAAGAAGTTATTAGGTTATATTTCATAGAGAGGATGCATAGCACACAGAGAACTTAACAATTAGAGAGGAAAAATACTGAGATAACATTGGAGAATTTTTGAGAAACACTTGTACTTTGATTTCATCTTTAATCTTGTGATTCTCTTTGAAGTTGGATGTTCTTGTTCTCAAATCAATTGTGTTAGTGCTCTATTATCTTATTCTAATTCATAAGTCTTGCATCTACACAAATCATGTTAGCTAAATCCACACCTAGGGTTATGGGAAGAATGAAGAACTAACAAGGCAAAATCGGATGATTCATAATTCTTAGAAAGTGTGCATGCATTTATTAATTAATTCTTTTTGATTTGCATGTTTTTAAGTTGTGGCCAACATTAGAACTCGCCTAGTGTTACTGATTGGAACAAGGTAGTAATAAATAGAAAAAGAGATTAATTAACAGGATTTCCATTGATGTGTTCATGTTTAATCAACTGAACTGGGCCAAGGGGAGGTTGTACTAGGACTAATAGGTAAGGGTTAGTAATTCACACTACGGAGATGGGCCAAGTCACGCAGTTAGATTCATCTCTTGCCTGGACCAAAGGGTTTGGAGAACTTAACTTACCATCTTGCATGCTCCACACTAGAAAAGAATTAGATTATTTGTTGATACTGAGTTAGGGAATTGTGGGGAACACAATACCCTAGTTTCTCTCCATATTGATTTCACTCTTGTGTTAGTTAGATTTACTTTTCTATTAATTAATATAAAAATCCCCCTTTGGGGAAGTAAGTTTGTTAATCACTCAAATTACAGTAATTGAATTCTCTTAAGTCTACATATTCCCTTGGGTTTGATCCTAACCTTATTTAGGTTCTATTTTGTGACAACTATCATTTTATCCTTAAAAAGGAGGTGTAACTTGGCGACATCACCGGCATAGGATAGGATTGTACCAAGAGTATAGCTATGCACTTGCCACTGAGATGGCCCAATTTCAGGATGGATCCACTCCACTAGTTTTTGTCCCTTACCTTGGCAGAATATGGGATGGCTTTAGTAGCTTGGACAAGATGTTGTATCATCACGAGGCTCATAGTGAAAGTTGTCAGTTAGAGAAACTCCCCAAGCTAAAGTACATTTATGTATGCATTAAATCATATATTTTGCTTATATTGCATTGGTGATCTCACTGTGTTATTTTCTGAGTTAAGCATGCTATCCGAAGTTTTGTTTTAGTCGTTTTACACATCGTACATTCCACATACTGATGTCTTTTGGCGTTGCATCATTTTATGATGCAGATTCAGGTACCTATTATAGCAGACATTTAGTAAGACAGCTTTTCAGTGGTAGTTGGTGAGACCACCTCATTCTCAGAGGGCTCCAGTCAGTCAGTTTGACATATTTATTTATTTTATAGTCAGGTAGCCATGGGTTTTGTTATGGCACCTATTTTTAGTTTAGTATAGGCTTCATAGAAAGAGTTATTTAGTCTGTCTAGTCTATTCATTTGAATATTTAAAGCATTTATTAGTATTTGTATCAAAAGATAGTTTTGAGATTTTATATACAATATGGTTGATATTCTCATAGTTTTATTAAATGTTTTGAAGGTTCACCTTATAAACCTTCCACATGCATGTTAAGTCTTCAGTTGAATGAGTTAGTCAAGCCAAGGGTTCAATTGGCGACCAGTAATGGTTTCTGATTGTCAACCATGTCCACGATATAGGCTCAGGGCGTAACAACCTCAAACCACATCCTACACACTTCAAATACTCAAGAAACAACTTTAACATACATTCACCAAGTTGAAGTTATTGGATCACCCAATTGCATAGATTTTCATATTGAAACTCAATCGGTAAGAAATGTTTCATCTCAACTTTGTGTTAAAGGATTTTTGTGACCTTAATTCATCTCAAATCTATCATATCAATATACAATAGGCTTTAATACCGATATTGAAGATTAGAATCACTTGATATAATCCCATACGCATAAGAGGGAAATTTAGATCTTAGCTTATGAATTTTCAAGGTATTACAACATTCCACAATTTCGTAGACAAAAATGTAGTTTTCTCTTTTGCTTAGCTTGTATAGAATGCAAGCATTATTTTAAATTCTGTTACAACTCCTACTTTGTTCCATCACTTGACTACTTATTCATTATTAAGTAATATTCTTAAATTTAGAGAGTTTAATAAAGTCAAGATTTTTCAGGAAACTAGAATTTTTATTTAATTTGGTCATGATTAAACTTATTTAAGGTAAACTCTTAATCAATAATCATGATACATCATTTAAATCATAGTAAAAGAATAGCATTTTTTAATTAAATTTATAAAAAGCAAACTCGTAATAGATAGTTATGACATATTGTATATCTTTTTTTCAAAAAATGATCTCTGTAAGGTAATCTTTTTATCATTTTAAATGTCCTAAGTCTTAAGATATTCTTTCTATTTCAAATAAGAGAATACTTTATGCAAATTGTGATTGTTTTTATACTGTAACATTTAACTTTTAATGAATATGATCAAGACATTCAATAATCTTTACTTGAATAGATAAATACCATGTAGATGCAAGTTTCATTTATATATTATTTATGATTTTGAAGTAAAACAAAATTAAAATGTAATACATATAAATTATATGATACAATTTAAATAAAGAAAGAATCTATATATGTAGGTGTATTAAGTATATATGATATTTCCAGGAAAGTTTATGAGGATATTTGATCCTTCTCACACATAATTTTCTTGACTTCTTTGATTCAATGGCTAATTTTATCTCTGTTATAGATCTGTTTGCCATCATGATTTGAGTTTTTTTATTTTTATTTTATTTTATTTTCATTCTTTAGTGTAAAAATATAAAAAAAATAAAAAGAAAGAAATGTTAATGGAATAGACAAAAAAGTAAAAAAAAAATTCAAAACCACTTTTTCAGCTATATTGTATCTGTAAACAATAAATTTTACAAGAAATGAGTGAAAAAATAAATTTGATCATCAAAATAATAAATTCAAATTAGTAGTTGTATCACGGAAGTAAAAAAGAAATCAAGTGTGAGAATGATTAGATACCCCTACATGATTTTTTTTTAAAAAATTCACTTTCGTTGGATCTAAAGTGTAAATTTGAGTCATTTGTATGATAATAGAAGCATATAAGTCACTTAATAAGAAACAATATATGAATCACATTTATAACGAATAATATATTAGCAATATATACATGTGTATGTGTGTGTGCGCACGCGCGCGCATGTGTGTGTGTGCGCGCGCGCGCATGTGTGTATGTGTGCGCGCGCGCATGTGTGTGTGTGTGTGTGCGCGCGCGCATGTGTGTGTGTGTGTGTGCGCGCGCATGTGTATGTATAAATATCAGGCCATTTTTTCTTGAAGATTATTGGTTTGATATTTATTTCCACAGTTCTTTTTTGTCGCGTCATCAAAAACAGAAATGTGCTTATTCCATTATGCAAGATAAGCATGCCAAGTATTACGTAGATAAAGGGTTACCATGAAGAGATATAGTTCAGTGGATGGATTTGTATCTTTTCAATAAGAGGTTGTGGATTCGAGTTTTGACTATGAAAATTTTCTGGAAGAGAGCGTTTTCCTCCGAATGAGGGCTTGTAAGATGCGAATATAAAATAATCGAGCTTAAATATGGATATCGAATATCAAATAAAAATAATTAAAAAATGATAAGTGGTTTGAATACACTAGTTTGATAAATCGGAGAACTACAACTACATACTATTCTAGAATATTTGATCTCATAGATACATATAGAATTCTATATAAAGCAATACTTGAAAATCAGAAGGATCAAAATCCAAGTTAGGGGGGAAAAATGAAGAAGCAAGATGGTGTTACATGGATTTGTCTAATTAAGTATAAATATGTCATTTTTCATAAGTAAAAGACTTTTGATTCGTTACTAGGAAGGGTATTGCAAAGGGAAAGTCTTAGCACAGGATTTCTAACTTATTACTTTTAATTTGTTTTAATTATTTTAACTAGAAAATAAGTTCTTAAAAATATTTTTAAATTTAGTCAAATATTATTAAAATACTTCAAAACACGAAAAATAAGTTGATTCAAAGAGGCCGTAATAGCCTTACTTTTCTTATTTTCTTAAGAAAATTATAACATAGTCCGTGACCCTCATGTTTTGGGAATTGTCTCTCCATATTGTAACTTTAATTCACAAGCAATTATGAAATGGGAAACCAAAACAAAGATTGTAAAGGAAATAAGAAAGGTTTAGTTCACTAGTATTTTTGATAATAAGATTCCAAAAAGGAAAAGTATTAAAAAAAAGAATCAAATCTAATCCTACATAAAAATTGAAAATCAAACTGTAAGGACCCTAACTTTGTAAGACCTTATTGGAGCTTGGGAATTTGGTTCCGAAAAGTTTTGGACCAAGGTGACGCTTCATGGAAGCCTTAACGGTGTGTGTGGTGCTTCACAGACCATGTAGAGCCTCCTTGAAGTGGCCCTTGGTTTTTTGTGGGGTGAGGGCCTTAAGGTGAAGTTTGGGACCAAGACATTCCATACTGAGACCCCACACGATCTGTGTGAGGCCATACAAATCGTGTGGTGGACCGTACGAATCAATAATCATGATACATCATTTAAATCATAGTAAAAGAATAGCATTTTTTAATTAAATTTATAAAAAGCAAACTCGTAATAGATAGTTTTAAGACTCCACAGTTTTGAGCCTAAGGCAAGTGGTAGGGCCAAGTATATAGTCCGTATGGAGTGGTACGATCCATATTCCCTTCCATATGGTTTTCAAAGTAAAAATTTTCTAATTATTGGATCATCATGGAGAAATTTTTCTAAGTGGAGTGGGACGGAAGAGGCACACGGACCGTATGGCTTGGTACGGTCCATACCACCCTCCATATGGATACCTACGTTGAATTTTTTTCTAACTATGGGATTACCATTTTGGGCCTTTGTCAAGATAATTTTTCTATGTGTAGGATCACGGACCATGTATACAGTCTGTATGACCTATCACGGACTGTATAGGTCCTCCTTGAGACGTAACTTTAATTTTTTGAACTTGTTTCATTAATGATATTTTCATAGTTATGGTTTATCCTAAGGGTCTTTTGTGACTTCCTATGCTACCTAAAGACTTTCAAATGACCTATACTTTATTCCTTCATTCAAATTAATTCCTTACTCTTAGAATTGCATTGAACTTTCCATAAGAACTCTCTCAAAGGCTCTTGTGAAGACAAAGCTTGGGAATCAAGGGAAAACCCATTTCTTCACCAAATTTCTTCTTGAATCTTCTTCATTAGCTAAGGTATGTGGGTCACACATAATTTTCTTAGACAAAGCTTGGGAATCAAGGGAAAACCCATTTCTTCACCAAATTTCTTCTTGAATCTTCTTCATTAGCTAAGGTATGTGGGATTGATCTTTGGTCCATTTCAACCAAGAAGACCCAAACTCTTTTAACTTGAATTTATGAAATTTTTCTTACTATAAATATGAGTTTTGAAGATTATTGTTTAATTAATTCATTTGAAATATGGGCTATGCTTATTTGATGATTTTAAGATGATTTAAGCCCTAATATGTTGAATTACTTGATTATTATGATGATTTGATTATGCATTGTCCCTTTAAAGTTTGATCCAAGCATGGGTAATTAATATTATGATTTGAATATGGATTTTACTTATGAGTTTATTTGAATTTTATCTTATAATATTGATTTTAAATTGAATCTATATTACCTATTGCTATTCATATATCAGTCATGGCATATGCATTCATGTATATGGGATTTTATGAAAATTATGAAGTCGGTTGAGCCCTCATATGTTTTATGAAAGTGAATTGGTGGATGAATCTCACTCATTTAGTTATGACAAGAATGTGATCACATAAATGTACTATGATATTGACTCATTGAGCATATTGGGTGTTTACACCTTATTTGATATTGTGAATGGGCTATTCCTATGCATGAAAAGTATAATATGAATTATGATTTGGCATTTGAGCCTAAGTATGAATTATTATGAATGATGTTTGGCTTTTAAGCCCAAGTATGCATTAAAATAATTTGAAATAACTTGCATCTTTTTGATAGTATGTATACGTATATGCATTCTTGTGGGATGATTAATTAACATCAATGGATTGGGGTGTTAGGGCTTTCCCCTAGGGTCCTCTTCCTTTCCTTGAACTATGCACCAACATAGGTATGTGTATATGGTAACCCTAAAAGAAATGGGAGGCCCTAAGATGCGGTTACAATATTGATATGATATGATAAAATTATAAAAATTCTATCCGAAATGGGAGACCCATAAGGAAGGTCACTTCTCCAAAATGGGAGGCCGTGATTCAGCATAGATTCTACATCTTGAAACCAAGCCAATTTTGGCGCCGCTTTATGATAATGAAACCAACCAGCAAAAAGCATTAACGCTGCAAAGATGAGAAGTGTGGTTTTACATTTGGCAAGTAGACCACCTTTTTTTCAATGTGGGGATAACATCGAGATTTCAAGTAATAGCTCGCTTGGTCATATATGTTGGTTGAGATGTCATCCCCTCTTATGTAAGCATTATGCATTTCATGGATCATAGATTTCATAGCATATTGTTATATATTCTTCTTTGGATATATACTTCTTTCTATATTATGTTCCCTCATCAATTAACATTGAATGCAGGTTTGGTCAGTCGTATGCATTGTATACCTACATACTTAATACATTCAAACATACTAACGTATACTTTTGCCTACATGATCTTACCATATAGGGATTTGAGAAAGTGTATCTTCCAAGGACAAACCACCATTCCTCTACCTTGAGAGCTTTTGTTTATGTTATTTACATTTGACAGTGAGACCAAGGTATGTCTTTGCCCCCATGCTATCAAATACTAAAGGCATTATTGGACATTATGTTTACATGCTAAGTGTTGTATTTGGAGATTATGCTTATTGATGTCGCTACCTATTGATTATTGTTATGGAGATTGACTATGAGTATTATGGTATGTTTATATGTGATTATGTGAAAGATCTTAAGTTCCGAATTGCCCCCA
>DF360206.1:42137-64950 GCA_000787875.1 Solanum virginianum | reverse complement strand
ACTAGAGGTAGTCTTGACCGGTAGAAAATGAGCCGACTTAGTCATTCAATCAACGATAACCCAAATTGAGTCAAATTGCCTTTGGGTCCGAGGAAAACCAATCACAAAATCTATGTTTACATCTTCCCACTTCCAAGTAGGAATTTCAATATTTTCAGTCAAACCATCGGGCCTTTGATGATCTACCTTCACTTTTTGATAATTTGAGCATTCAGATACAAACTTGTTATATCCTTCTCCATACCGATACCAATACACTTCCCACAAACCCCGGCACATCTTAGTAGATCCCAAATTAATAAAATAATGAGAGTTATAGGCTTCACTCATGATCAACCTCCTAAGATCATCCATATCCGAAAAACATAGCCAATACTGATATGGAAGCACATCATCCCCACCTTGGGAGAAAACCTCTATCTTCTTTTTGAAAACCAACCTCTTCAATGTCACGACCCAGGCCTAGGGCCTAAACGTGACCCCAAATAAGGAACCCGAAAGAACCCCAAAGAAGCCTCTTAGCATATCTTTACACATCTTTGGTCATGAAAGCAATGTAAAACAACACAAGAAACTTAAACAAGGGGAATTGTGGCTAAGGGAGAGAGATTAATGCTTAAGTAACATGTAAACGTTTAGAAAACAAGGGCAAGGGACTAAGGAAAAGCTTTCATAACATCAACACCAAGATAAAAGAGTCAAGGCTCATAACATAGATAGACAACACGTCCAACAACACCTCTACTACATAGATAGGAGCGGGGGCCAAGACAAAGAAATCGGGCTCACCCTCGCATCAAAATAGAACACAAAGAAGAGTGTCTCAATATATAATAAGAGAAATATTAGGGTCCCCGAAGTGGAGGACTCTCCAACTAGCTTGAGTAGCACCGAACTAGCCAGGTGGAGGAGGAGGATGATCAACTTGGGCTCTGGTTCCTACATGGTGATATCATGTAGGCAAGAGTATGCGTTAGTACATTTGAATATACTAAGTATGTAGGATACAATGCAATAAGAGATATACATCATAATCAAAATGCATTAACATTAAGCAATAGACATAATATAACAATATAGCATGTATGATCATTGCTTAAGTAAATCATGCTTAAGTAACTCATACTTATATAGGATATGTGTAGAAGAGACCAAGGTAGCTTTCCAAGGTACAAACCCCTTGGTAGGTTGGTGATGATGCCACCCCATCACATAGATGGTGAGGTACAAACCCCTCACTAGGTTAGTGATGATACCGCCCTATCACTTAGGGGGTGAGGTACAAACCCCTCACTAGGTTAGTGATAATGCCGCCCTATCCCTTAGGTGGTGAGGTACAAAACCCTCACTAGGTTGATGAGTACAAACCCCCATCTAGGTTGATGATGATGGCCTTGGTGGTGAGGTACAAACCCCTCACTAGGTTGGTGAGTTCAAACCCCCATCTAGGTTATTAAGGCCCTAGCCCCTTGATTGGCTATCAAAGTACTAATCCCTCAACAAGGTTATTCGGGCTCTTAGTCCCCCCAGATCAGGCATGATCTAATGCAACACTTTATATAGAATATATCATATACATAAGTTCATTTTATAATAGGTCCAAGATTTATAGCTCAAAACATAGCGAAACAATCACAACTTTACATAGCTTTAACATAGTTCATAGACATGTTCATATTAGTAAATCCATTAGTAAAATCAACTTTAAATCATGCAAATTGAGTAAAAAGGAGATTAGGGCACCACGGGTGAAAGGACCCAATGGCTAAAATCTACATACCTTAGCTTTGGAGATGAGCTTGGCGAAGATTGGAGATAGAATGTTAAGGATGATATGAGGGTGAAATAAGGCTAAGTATAAGTATTTTCACACATGGGGAGACTTAAGCCCAAGACCTAAAAGACTTGGACCAAAAAGTAAAACTGGACCATTTTTGTACAGGGGCGCGTCGCGTGGAGGGCGCGCTTGGACACTGTTTTGGGCTCACTTTGAAAATTTATATTTTGCTACGGTTGCTCTAAAATCGAGGTTAGAACCCTTTCTCCATAAATTTGACCTCCTGAATAAGAATATGAAGTCAAATTTTTGAAATAATGCACGAATTTTGAGATATATGGAAATTATGATTCCGAGCACATCTGAGGCACATTTTTGAACACTTTTTGGGGTCGTTTCAATATCTCCCCCTTGGGAACGTTCATCCCCGAAGTTCAAAGAAACATACAAGAGAAAACTAATCATGAGGAGATCAGCCCCAGCAAGAATGCAACAATACACTTTAAAATACCATTTTCAAAATCTCAACATAAGTGTAAAATCATTATAAACTTGCCAACTTAAATATGGATGCATATGAATAACATAGGGCTGAAACATATGACTTGAAATCTTAGAAATGGACTTGACGTCTTCCCATAAGCTTGAATAGAATGAAAGAGATATGGATATTAGTTTACCATGATTGCACCGGCTCCCCAAGAGACACATATGAATAGACGACTTCACCAAAAGGGCCTTACGAATGCCACATCAATATTAGTCAACTTCTTGACTCATCCATCCACACATCCATCGGGACCTTCTCCTAAGTCAAATTATCCTCCACATCACCTACCCTCTCAAAGAGTTCTATAGCACTAGAGCCACCAACACATCTCCTCAACCTAGAAACATGAAGAACCGAACAAACCATAACCATATCCCTAGGCAAATTCCATCCATATACAACCTTACCAACTTCTTCTACACTCTAAAAGGACTCACAAGCCATGCATTCAATTCCCTCTTTACCAGGGCAAAACACACCTTTCATGAGCGAAACCTTCAATTAGTCCCAATCACTAACTTGGAATTCAAGCTTCTTCTTCTCACTTCGACATAGGACTTTTGATGACTTTGGGTTGTCTCTAAATTTTCCCTAATCGACCTTACCTTCTCCATAGCATCCACAACCAGATCTGGATCCAAGAAGGTTCTCTCTCCTACTTCACACCACCCAACAGGTGATCTACAATGCTTACCATAGAGAGCCTCAAAAGGAGCCTTACCGATGCTATAATGATAGCTATTGTTATAGGCAAACTCAATTGTCAACCTTGAATACACCTAACCCACTTGGTACCATAACCACCATCTATCTCTTGGGAGACAACCTCCACTCTCTCATTCTCTTTCCCAAAACTTCCAACTCTAATGAGGCAAAAATCAAGGCATTGTTTAAACTAGGCTCCTTCAACTAAAGAAGATTTGGAACCATGAAGAATACTACACCACCATGCTCAATTTCCTCCAACCTAACCCTGAACCTAGCCAACCAATGGACCTCTCTAATCATCTCCTTTCCACCATCATCCACATATGCTAGGCTATCTATAGGCATCCCACTTAGAGCATCAACCACTATATTAGGTTCAACGGGGAAAAATATAATGCATACTCATATTATAATCCCAAAGAAGTTCTAACCACCTTCTTGTTATCCTCAACTCACACCTATCATGTTAAGCAATCAACCTCTCATCCTTCAAGACTTGCAACACTACCCCTAAATGATTCACAAGCTCTAAATAAATCAATACTTCATTACTAGAGACCACCACAAATATGCCGAGGTAGGATTTTAAGACCCTATTCATGAAACCTAATAGACACAACCGGTGCATAAGCCCACCAAAAAACTCCACTAACATTCAAAATGATCATTCCTAGTTCAAAGGTCACTTAGGGATATCACCTACCCTCATCCACAATTGAGAAAAAAACCTGAGCCAAAGATCAATCTTAGAGAAGTGAATAACCCATTCTAGTTGACCAAATAGATCGACCATCCTCAACCATCATATTACAACCTTACGAGTTTTACACTCATTGGAAGCATGCTATATAAGTAGCCTAAACTACCCCCAAGACCTCCAACACATCAAGCTAACTTAAACCACGATCACAAGACAAGACTTCTATGCAATAAGAACATGGGGCAACCCTTAAGGATCTTTTCTAGTCACTATAGACTTACACGACCATCTGAGATGCACACATGAATTCCATTAGCACAAAGGAATCACACAAGAGATAGCAACTCCTGGACCTATCAACGTACATTACTCAAAATGTCGGTCACAACATTGACCTTACTTAGGGTCAACTAAGTCATAGGGGAGACAATAGAAGAGAACCTACTCACAAGCTCCGATAATAGCCTGCTAAACTCAAGAAGCTCCTAATAACCAAGGAAGTCAAGGTCTAGGCTTATCTCTAGTTACTATCATCCTACTAAGATCCACCTTAATACCATCACCCGGCACCACACAACCTAGGAAGGCAACCCCTTACAACAAAACACATACTTCTCCTATTTGGCATCCAACTTTCTTTCTTAAACTTTGTAGTACTACCCTCAAATGAATCACATGCACTATCTCCTTAGGGAAATATACTATCATATCATCACCAAATCACCATAAGCCTAATAGAGTAGGGACTAAAGATCTTATTCATGAGGCTTGTAGCCATAACCGGTGTACTAGTCAAACCAAAAGACACTAACCCAAATTCAAAATATCAGAAATGGACATTCAAGGCCTCGTCTACCACTAACAACAATTCTATAAATAAAACAACTTAGGTTCAACACCTCCAATTCTCACAAGATGATAAATGTTATGAGGGCCCTAGCCCCTTGATAACAATTCTATAAATAAAACAACTTAGGTTCAACACCTCCAATTCTCACAAGATGATAAATGCAACCTCTTAAAGACCAATCGTACCTTAAGACATAAAATAGACCTACCTCCCTTGCTACCATTTAACAACCTCCCACTCAAAGACGGGCTCATTAGAGATTCAAGATCTAACTCTACAGGTCTTATCACCCATGAGGGCATAACATGCACGCAACCATTCTATCCCCGGTATGACATCAAAATCTACCATGCCAACTCTAATAAGCCACAAAGCAAGACCTAATGCAATACCAGCATAGATCAATACCTATGAACCTTCTAGCAATAATATACTCAACAAAAGGATAGAAACTGAAGGTCCACACAACAACTTGGGCACACAAGAAGCCCCACTAGCAACCAAAATGATTAGAGAAGAAATAGTGGCACACCAGGCCTAATAATGCATGCACAACAAAGTCAAGGAAACTTCAACTTATCCGTAGCAACATAGGGTGCCTCATCCCCTCCTTGAGCCTCTTGATCAACATCACCACTTTTACTCTTGTATCGACCATATGGGCAATCCAGAATTCTGTACCTATCTCATTACACCCAAAGCATACACCCGTGTTCTTCCAACACGGGCCACCATGGTACATCCTATACTTAGGGCACTTGGGATTAGCCACTCCCCAATCACCTCCTTTGGTCTTACTGCATTTACGAGGGGAATCCTTAACCTTATGACCCATCTCCCCACAATTATGACAAGCATTTGTACCTCTCAAGCATGGGCCATCATGGCCTCTACCATATTTTACATGCCTAGCATAAGGTACCACACCACCACCACCTCCATACTTGGGGCTCTGGAACTTACCCACATTATGGGCCCTCTTGGCCTCACTACCTTCCCTCTCACCACTAAAAGCCTCGGGAGCACCCACTTGTTGATTGAGTTGGGTTGCCAATGTTGTCACCGCTTTGGATATTACCCATAGACCATTACGAACCTCCACATTTGATATGTCGCCATCTTGAGTAGCTTGAGATATATCCTGAAATGTAACGGTTAGGGGTTAGCAATAAGCCCTAGGGGATCTAACTCTATCACACGACATAGATTAGGAAGAAGTGAAACATTTCCTAAAATGTCTCATAGCCTCCTACTCATAGCTGTGGTCCCCAACACAACCATGAATAAGACTCTAATCGATGCGATGTGTTAGACTCTGAGGATCTATCAACGTAGTTCTCTGATACGATCTTTGTCACGACCCAGGCCTAGGGCCTAGACGTGACTGGCGAATGGGGAACCCGAAGAAACCCCAAACAAGCCTTTTAGCATATCATTACATATCCTTAGTTGCGGAAGCAATGTAAAACAACACAAGAAACTTAAACAAGGGGAATTGGGACTAAGGGAGAGAGACTAATACTTAAGTAACATGTAAACATTTAGAAAGCAAGGGCAAGGGACTAAAGGAAAACTTACATACCATCAACACCCATAGACAAAGAGTAAAGGCTCATAACATAGATATATAGCACATCCAACAACACCTCTACTAAATAGATAGGAGCAGGAGTATGTAGGATGCAACGTAATAAGAGATAGATATCATAATCAAAATGCATAACATTAAGCACTAGACATAATATAATAATATGACATGTATGATCAATGCTTAAGTAAATCATGCTTAAGTAACTTATGCTTATATAGGATATCATATGTGTAGAAGAGACCAAGCTAGCTCTCCAAGGTATAAACCTCTCGGTAGGTCGGTGATAATGCCACCCCATCACTTAAGTGGTGAGGTACAAACCCCTCATTAGGTTAGTTATGATGCTGCCCTATCACTTAGGTGGTGAGGTACAAACCCCTCACTAGGTTAGTGATAATACCGCTCTATCACTTAGTTGGTGAGATACAAACTTACTAGGTTGATGAGTACAAACCCCTATTTAGGTTAGTGATGATGTCACTCTCTTACCATAGTGGTAAGGTACAAACCCCTCACTAGGTTGATGAGTACAAACCTCTATCTAGGTTGATGAGTAAAAACCCTTATCTAGGTTATGAGGGCCCTAGCCCCTTGATTGAATCCATTGTAAAACCATCAATCAATACCTTGCAACACCCTCAAGCAACATATATCAAATACCCTCAATGAATTTTACAATAGATTCAAGATTTATAGCTCAACACATAGCAAAACAGTCACAACTTTACATAACTTTAACATAGTTCATACTAGTAAATCCATTAGTAAAATCAACTTTAAATCATACAAATTGAGTAAAAAGGAGATTAGGGCACCATAAGTGAAAGGACCCAATGGCTAAAACCTACATACCTTAGCTTTGGAGATGAGTTTGGTGAAGATTGGAGATGGAGACTTGAAGCTTGAAGGAGAACCTTGATGAAATCCTTAAGATTGGTCTTGCGGTTTGAGACTTGAATTTAGGGTGAAATATGAGTTTAAGTGTTTGAGAGGATATTGGGGAATGTTAAGGATGATATGAGGGTGAAATAAGGCTAAGTATAGGTATTTTCACACATGGGAAGACTTAGGCCCAAGAATTAAAAGTCTTGGACCAAAAATAAAGCTGGACCATGTTTGTACAGGGACGTGTCGCGTGGAGGCGCGCCTGGACACTATTTTGGGCTCACTTTGAAAATTTGAATTTTGCTACGGTTGCTCTAAAATCGGGGTTAGACCCTTTTCCCCATAAATTTGACCCCCTGAACAAGAATATGAAGTCAGATTTTTGAAATAACGCACAAATTTTGAGTTATATGGAAATTACGATTTTGGACATTTTTAAGGCATATTTTCGGGCACTTTTTGGGGTCATTTTATTCAACACAACCCTTGAAGGATCTAGATCTTACTTAGCCTTAACATCAACAACTATACAAGATTCGGCCCCATTCTAAACACGAATACTACCATCATTAGAGTCGGCTAACCTAACACCCAATCTACCCAAACGATGGACATTTTTTTCCAATTATCTCTTCCCTTCATCAGCATGAGTCACACTTTCCATAGATAGCCTACTAAGAGCATCGGCTACAATATTTTTCTTGCTGAGATGACATTGTCACTTATGCTATAGTCCTTAAGGGATTCCCACCATATCCTTTGTTCCAAGTTAAGATCTCTTTGAGTGAACACATATTGCAAACTCTTGTGGTTGCTGAAAATGTCAATACGCTTCTCATACAAATAGTGTCTCAAAATATTCAAGTCAACCACCATCGCTGCTAACTCAATATCATGAGTCGGATAATTATGCTCATGCACCTTCAATTGCTTCGAGGCATAAGATATCGCCTTACCATGCTACATAAGCACACCCCCCAAACCAATCAAATAAGCATCACAATATTCCACAAACCCATCTAAGCCATTCAGTAAAGTCAAAACAAGAATCGATGTAAGCCGATCTTCCAACGTCTGAAAACTCTTCTCACACCCATACAAACTTGACGTTCTTTTGAGTCAACATGGTCAATAGAGATGCAATAGATGAGAACCCTTCAATAAACCTCCTATAATAGCCAACCAACCCAAGAAAATTTTGAATATCCGAAGGAGCAAGCTTGTCAAACCATGTACATCATTCACTAACTCCCTTTTGACCTCACCTATATGATCAACCACAACATCTTCTTTGCCTGGATTGCATTACGAGCCCAAAGTAACTCTCCCTATTCGGTAGGAAGGAATGGAGATAGAAAACCTTAAGACACGTTCCATGGCACAATAAGAATCATGAAAAAGAGAAATATTTCCTAAAATGCCTTGTAGCTACCTACCCATGGATGTGGTGCGCTTCATACCCATGAATAAGACTCTACTTGACGCGGCATCTTGGATTCCGAGGATCATTTATAAATCTAGTGCTCTGATACCATCTCTGTCAAACCTAGACCTAAGGTCTAGGAGTGACATGGCGAATGGGAACCCGAGAGTCTCCAAACAAGCCTCAAAGTATCTATATTCATATCATCGGTTCAGAAGCGTGCGTTATACCCCATTTTAATCCGAGGTCAAATGATGTACAACATATTGGGGATTCATAAATTAATTAAAGGAGTCACTACCTAATTATTTTTAAGGTAAATTAGGATACCTGTTTTTGCTAAAGTGATGCTAAATTAACTCTGACTAATGGTCTACTTAACCTATGTGATTCTGGATAAGGGTTCTAATTATCATAAAAGAAAGGGGTTAGACATCTTTTAGAATCTGTTCAAAAATAGTTAACCAACCAAATTTAGGTTAATATAAAATGATTAAAGAAATATATATATCTTTAGAAAGATTGAGAAAACGTTTATGTCTATTTTGTTAGGATTAAATTCAAATTAGCTTTGAAAGGTAATTAAGAAAATCATTTCTTAGATAATAATAATTATTATTATTTAAACTTGACCAATTTTAATTAGTCTTCTAATTAAATATTAATTAGTCTTGAAATATTTATTTTAAAAGAAAAAGACAAGTTAAGCTTCTAAATTCCAAAAATTTCACCAAAATTAGTTAAGTATGAAAAAGAAATTTTAAAATTTGTCCAAAGGACATGCTTGGAATATTTAAAGTGAAGAGGATTAACTTTGAAGAAAACATTTGTTAAAATTTTAGGGAAGACTTGAGATTTAAAGCAAAGTACTTTTTTTTTTTAGAGGAAATTAACAATTTGATCATTTTGAAAGAATTTAGAATTTTCGAAAATAATTATGTATAAAATATGCCGTCATTAAAGAAAGAATTAGCGTGAAAGAGGTTATCGTTTGGAGAATTTAACTAAGTTGAACTAAGGAAAAAATTAGTGTTAGAGATACAAGAAATAAATAACAACAATAATATAAAAGAGAGAAAGTTAATTGGTTGGGCTTGGCAGACCCAAAATAAACCTGTCCTGAATATACAAATACTTGGGCCTGCTTCAACCCATTTTAGCTGCTTCAATGGTGGGCTTTTAGGCCCCTTTCCTGGCTGTATCGCATCACTGTATATACACTGTATATCAGTGTATACAACAACTTTTGGCCTCAAGAAAACCAATACATCAGCCTCCTCAATTTGTGACAACTTTCCTAAACCTGTGAACTGGCTCCTCTTTGCTCAGAATTGATTTACTTGACTCGAAAAGAGAGTTGGGCCTCCATGGCCCATCGAAAGATGCAAAGGTGGAGTCCAAAATGGACCCGAGTCATTATCACATGCAACAAAATGGAAAAAATAACTTAGTAGCTGCTTAAATGGACGACAATTAATATTTTAGTAAGATGATCATTATGAAACAAATGAACTTTAACCAAATCTTAACTGTAACAACAATGTCAATGAAGCTAAGAAGTGATTATTGTTTATGGTCTTAGGCTCACTGGACAGTGACCATAGCAAATAGGGAATACATCCAAAGAAATCATTTCATAATGATGGCATCACTAAGAAAATCTTAGAATAAGAGAATTTTTCAATGCATTCTGACCTAGAGACTAGTTAAAATTTCAACATGGACAAATCAAAAATGAAGGAAATTCTTATTAGCATAACCATATGGGGAAGAGAAGAACAGATCACCATATTCATCAAGCAATATATAGCATATGAGTTTCCTTTAGTGCTATGCTAACAAGACAGAGTCTTTGTCCAAATTTTCAAGAACTAAAGTCACAGCAAAAGCTAACCATATTGACACAAATAGAAATCACAGGAAACTGAACAGTAGTCAAGCAAATATATAGTAATTTTGGCAAACAATGAAAATAACAATTCTAACAACTTCACAGAGTTTGAGAAAAGGGAAGACTGTCCAGCTAGCTCCTAGTGGAATTAAATAGAGAAAAGTTTTAACCAAACCAACATCTAAGGTTAAGGTCATAAGTCCATACTCATACACTTGTGAAAGACGAAACAAAATACCAACAACTAATCTGGAAGAAACAAAATTGGGCAACATAAAAATTAGATATTTGCATATTCACATATCCAACTTCAAATTAACGATAAAGCTCTATATACAAACTTGTCTAAAATGGAGTATAAAGAAGACATCTGTGAAACTTTCTAAGTATCATTTAATCAATTTCGAGTAATACCGAGATGCCACAACAACTACCAATATGTGTAAAGCACACACAAATGTAATTTTAATCAAAATATGGAGATGTCCGGATGTAGTTTATTCATGAACCAGATCAACAAAATAAAACATTACAGAAAAGATTAAAAATGAACAGAAACCAGTGAATAAAAAATCTAACCAAATGAGATTATATGATGTAACAATATAGTTCTTTGAAGCAACAGCCGGACAGAACAAGCAGTAAACATAAGATTTTACCTTTTTAGGTGCAACGAACAGGACAAAGACGAGCTCGAAAATCCTTCACCACTACTAGCTTAGCAGAATAAGAGCAAGCTTAGCCACTGCTGACTCTAGTTTTTCGACACTTAGGAATTCTACGAGATTATGTATCTCAGGCAAGAAGATGTGTTTTGAGAGTAAAAAATCAACCCCTTCATCAGTGAAAAAGTAGGGGTATTTATACGGGAAAAATCAAGTCAATTTTTTTTGGGGGGCCGGGAGGGAGGGAGGGGGAGGGGGAACCGGATGGATTTGGGGGTTTGAATTTAAAATATTTTGAACGTTTAAGGAGTCATTTTCGTTTGGACGTTTTGGTCAAAAAGTTGTTGGTGCGTCTGGCCTTGCAGGATATTTTGGTGCAGATTTGCCGCTGCATGGCAGTTGAATTTGTTGCTGCTTTCCTTGTCGTTTGCTGGAGGGGGAAGACGCGTGAAGTTTTGAGAAGGGGAAAGGGGGTGTGTATGTATTAGGCTGATTTTTCTTAAGGGATTTGGGCCAGATTTTGGGGACCTTTAGGCTGCAACTTTGGTCTAAAATGGACCCAAGAAAAATCTGAAAAATGCGTTAAAGATGGAAAAAATATTATTGAAGATTCGGCCACTTTAAATTATAATTATGATCAATTTGAAGTTTAAAAAAGTAGCCGAATTGCTTTAGTTGGTTAATTTTGGTGAGCTGGAATTGATATAAATCGATTAAAGAGCTTCTTAAAATTATCAAAATGAAATAATTCAATTAATTATCGATTAATTGAATCTAAAAATAATTTATAATTTAAATAAGATAATTAACAAAAACAAATTTTTTTTTTTGGGATGCTTTTTGAGAAATTGTGAAAAATTAATGATAAAGTATGTAATTACATATACATATATAAATATGTGAAAATATGCATAATATATATAATTTTAAAATTAAAAGATTATCACTAAATCGACTTAAAGGATTTTTTTTAATTATTTCAAATTGTCAAAATTGAAGAAACTCAATAATTAATTTATAATGTGGAGGGTCAAAATTGGGTGTCAATAGCTACACCTCATTTGGCTTGGATTGATGAAAAAGATCTAAGGCAAAGGAAGTTGATGAATCCAATTTTATCCGTCCACTCATTCATCGTATCGAAGTGGTGAATGGTAAGGACCTTGAGGAATTATGGCTGGACCCTGCTATTGGGTTTCCTACATATCTCAGGTTACATGAGAATTCAGGCCACTTGTACTTGTAGTTCATGACGCTTGATTTTACGCACAATTATGAAAGAATTCAAAAGCTATCTCGGAGTCGAATTATAGAAAGATCGAAAAGCTCGGGAGTAAAATGAGGGGAGGTTGGAGTACAATTGAGTTTTCAACATGGAGCTCGCCTACATATCCCAGACATAGAAATCAAACTACTTGTAGTTCGAATCAATCGTTTGAAAAGGAAATCTCTTATGCTAAGGTAACCTTTGGTTCGGAAAGAGTGATAAATAATTTGACTTAAGAAAAAGAGGCTTGCAAACTCTTAACTATGAATGTGGCATACTTCACACCCTAATTAAGAACTTACACAGACATAATTTTCAAAGTTCTTGGCACACTGTCACTTGGATTGGAAAGATTGCTTTTGGTGAGAGTTGAGATCATCGAATACGAAACTGAAATAGACAAACTCAAAGAAACACCCAGTTGCCTTCTAAAGGGGTGTGGTTAGATTGTGGTGAAAGTCACTCTCAGCTCGCATCCAAAGAGTTTATCATTCCTCTTCAGACTATGTCCCAGTTTGCTGCCAAGAAAAAAGTTCCATGTTACGCTTGTGTTCTCCTTGCTGACAAGCTTAACTCAAACTTCAGCAATTGCTCCAGTTCATTGCTTAGAGCATGATCCACGAGTTGATGTTTGGTGCTAACTTCAATCTTGTCACTTTTCGAAGTGCCACAAGTTAGAAACAATCATTAATAATAAAATATATATACGAGAAAGATGAAATAAAAGAAATTTACTCTTGCATGCCGTCCTCGTAGAAAAGTTTGAGTCCACATTAGTGTTTAAAGACAAATTGAATTTCCAATATGGTGATGGCTTAGGTAAAGCTAAATCCACTTTATATAACTTTAACAAAGGTAAAATCCACATATGCGTCTATTTAGAAAGAGTTAGAGGTACAATGATGTCCACAAAAATTCATGATATAAATCCACGTCCACTGTGCCAAAATTTAAAATCCACTTCCACAAAATCATAATTAAAAAAATAAATCCACGTCCATAGTGCAAAAAATTTAAATCCACTTCCACAAGATCATAATGCAAACAAATAAATTCACGTCCACTGTGAAAAAATTTAAATCCACTTCCACAAGATTATAATACAAAAAATAAATTCACGTCCACAGTGCACAAATTTAAATCCACTTGCAAAAAATAAGTGCACATCCATAGTATGAAAAATTAAATTCACGTCCATAAGATCATAATGCAAAAAATAAATCCACGTCCACAGGTGCAAAAATTTAAATCCACTTGCAAAAAATAAATCCACATCCATGTTGCTCCCCATTTTATCTCCCGAAAAGATGGGAACCTCGACGACGCTGTGGCAATGACTCTTTTAGGATTTTTAAGACGGAGGAAGAGTCGCCACCTAATGATTGGGTGCATTAGGGCACCATATCTAACTATTATTAAATCTAAGTCTAAGTCACTAGAGATTGGGTAAGTGTTCAAATTACCTCAAGAGGAAGGTGTTAGGCACTCTTTGAGGTCCACAAAGTCGGTCCTGATCGTATCTCATGTCTTGTGGGGGGATAACAATTAAGGTCTCAAATTTCAATAATTATCCTAATTAAAATCTAAGTGATAAAAATACAATAAGAAATTAGACAAATAGATAAATGAATTATTCTACCCCAAACAATTAAATAAAAACAAACAAGAGAGAGAGAGAGAGAGAGGAATTAAACTAAACGATTTTGTTCCATTCGGATCCATTACTCGGCTTTTTATTTTCGAAAGACAAATCGAAACTTGTCATTTATAGCATCACATGGCTTATTAACCCTAAGAACGGAAATCAAGGTTTCGTTCCTTTAAAGCTCAAGTTTTGATCATCCTTTCCGAGAGTCCTATATACCCCTACCCATCCTAAGTTGATTTGTTTATTTAGCTTAAAGGCACACTAAAAGAAATGAAAAATTCTAATCGTTTTCCTGAAATGCCTAGCGTCCCTCCTAATGTCCTAAAGGCATCAGACTTTTATTTTGGTGAGGTTCTAGATTTAAAAGAAAATCAAGGCTACCTAATTAGACCCGCGTCAACTATAACAGATAGGACGAACAAGTAACACAAAAATTCCAAATTGACCTCTCAAGCAAATTAACATGCTTAAGCATATGGATGAATTGTGACGGGGTGAGACATATTAAGTGTATGCATCAGCGACCGAATAACATATTTTTTTTAAGAATTTGATTTTAAAGCTTCTACTAATCTTTGGAGCAGGAAAGAAAATGAAAACAATTATAGGGTAGAATTTTTTTTATAAATTCTATGATCACAGGATTTACTAAAATGTTTAGACGATAAAGTGATAACCTTTTATGACAAAAACATGTCAATACAATCACCTATTTGTTAACACATTATTGTTAATTTTATAAGATGAAAATCCTAACCAGTGTAACACGTTTTGCATTTTATCAAAAGGAACTTGATTAAATTTATAGGCGTAAGTATTAATATTAAAAAAATAAGAAATCTTGTGACCAAAACCTCCACGTGATGAAATGTTCTTTAAAGTATCATATATTATGAGCATTGTTTCTCTGAAAAAGTATGTAAGAACATCATTTCAATCAAATACTACTATTAAACATGATTTTAGAATTGATTGTGAAGTTCAAAATATTATATATATACTACATCAACTAATTAACATGTTTTAAAAGAAAAATTTGAGCGGAATATTTAGGTGAGAACAAATGTACCAATGAGTCACACGCTTACCCTATAGGCATGATATCTATGGCATTCACATAAGAAAAGAGAAAAATAAAGATAAAAGGAATAGGTAGCAGATTAGTTCCTTTTCCCCTATCCCCCAATTACACTATATTTTACTGTTTACAAATATTATATCAATAAAATATCAAAAGGTAAAAATCTTCAAAGCTATTCTCCTTCAAATCTATCCCCCCAAATGAACTCTTTATTGCGAGAAAATAAAAAAAAGAAACACTAAAAAAAATAGTAGTGCAAATAACAAGTAGAATTGATAAGGTTTATGATTGAAAGAGAAAAGAACGTACAGACTTACCAGTTAGCTTCAACAATTCCTTGAACAACAGTAGCTTCAAACGAAGTTGCAAAGCAAGTATTATTATTATTATTATTATTATTATTATTATTATTATTATTATTATTATTATTATTATTATTATTATTATTATCATCCCTTTTCTTCTTTATTGTAGTTGAGAGAGGAAGAAAAGATGTAGAAGAGAACAGTTTTGATTTTTTTTTTCCTTAAGAATACTCTCTGTGCAGGGGAGATGATCAGATGTGAGGCTAAAGTTCTGTTTATATAGTGAAATAAAAGATCAAACAGAAAGGGAAAAAGCATCAATTAGAATCAATCACATATTCTTTTCCTTATGTGAGTGAAGGCTGATTTTTTGTTTTTATTAAAATCAAAAGTTAGTAAAGGAAAGAATAAAAATTATTCATTAATTTACGAATTTCAATAGAAAATTTCCAAAAATGAGAATTAGTAAAATCTGTCAAATTTAAACAAGGGATGATAGGCTTGATTCAAGGAGTGAAAATAAGCAAAAAGAATCAATTATGCTAGACTTTGCCATAAATACGTGAGACTTATGCTCAACTATGAAAATAAAATAAGTGAAAGTTATTTATGGAGTTTTGTAACTAAATCTGTTTAAAGCTTACCGGATTAAATGCGACGTTATTCAAAAAAGCAAATAAGGACAAAATTAGTCATATATTCATCTCTAATTAAAAGTGCTAAGAGAAGAATCATCCAATAACCATAATTAACGTTAATATAAACAAACAGGATAAAATGAAAATATGGTGTGATTCTACATAGCAACAGAGAAAAAAATATTCATTTTGGAAAATTAATAAATTAGAGATACGTAGAGCTAATGCAATCAACAAAGAAAAAAGATTTCTTACCAAAGCAAGGAGTAAAATTTTTTGTAATCACTAATTACCATAAATAAAGAGAGTATAGTAGTGAAAAATAAAAAAAGAAATAAAATACTCAATTAGACAATTTCAATTAGCAAAAATCATATATCAGAATTTGACAGGGATAATTAAGTATCGACAAGTATATTCAAGAACTTGTTCAGATGAAATACAAAGGTTATCAAAACTTCACTAATCTAAACGTATGAGAAATATGACTAAATTCTTGGAAAGCATCATTACCTGATTTTCAATTTAGAGAACAGGAAATAATAGGCAGTAAAAAAATAAAATCAAACCGGAGCCGTGATGCTTCAAGCTCGAAATGTTCCCATAAGATTTGCTGGGGATTGTTGAAGAAAAAGAGTTGTGTTGGTCATCGTTTTGGGGCTAGACAATTGTAACACCTCGTAAAAATTATTGAAATGCCCTTAAAACATAATCGTGCACACAACACGTCTTCTAAAGCTCCGATGAAAAATCTGAATCAAATTTACAATCAGCATGGAAAATCAAGTGGGAAAATAGTTTCGACTCTATTTACGAGCAATTGGTACAAAATATAATTTTCACTAATTAATTTCAAAATAGTGTCTGTCCGCACCCCTGGCGCGACGCGGAGGGGATGCAAAGATACACTTAGTAATTTTTTAATTTTTCGATGGGAATTGAATTTTAGAAAAATTTTGCGAAATACACTGGTCCGCGCCCCTAGCGTGTCGCATACCAGTGTATAGATTTTAAAACTTTTTTTTAATTTTGGGAAGAGTATTTTGGTCATTCCCAACCTATTTTTAAGTCCCAAAATGTGTTTTTAAGCCTAAATCCATACGAAAGAGTTTAAAAAACCCACATTCTTCTAAGCCTAAGCATAGATTCTGAGAGGAGAAGAAGAGATAGCTTGAGGGTTTCCAAGTTCAAGGTCAAGATTTCCTTGAAGATTTGTACAATTTTCATCCCAGGTATGTAAAGGCTACTCAGAGCATGGGATTGTTCTCCCATGTGTCCCATGATTGAGTTAGGATAAATAGTAGAATGTAATGAGTCTTGTTATGATTTCTTGAAGTAATCTTGAAAACTATCTTTAATTATTACTTACGTTCTTGAATTGATAATCATCTTACTCTTAATAACCTTTTACATGTATTATTGTGTGATTGTGTATTTACCCTACATGAATTCTCTGTAAAAGAATTCAAGAATGAACTTAGGGATAATGTCTAGAGCCTTGACTGTTTGACTATATTGATTGATGTAGTCTGGGTCTTGAGATGAGTATATTGATGGATGGAGTTGATAGAATTAGTGTTCTTAGAACCTAAATGAGCTTGAGCCTTAGCTTGAGAGGAAGAACCTATTGCTTGAGTTGATAGATTGTCTGATGAGACGAGGTCCCTACCTGAGGAGGGGTTGGTTGCATAACTAGCCTAATGATGATAGACTTACGAGCATATCAAGTCTAGGAGGAGTATTAGCACCAAAATAGGTAAGAGTGAGCCCCGCTCATACTTATTAACTACGTGGCCAGCATAGGAGAGGATTAGACCATAAAAGCAGGATGTTTCCTTTGTCCTATAGAGGACTCGACAGACTTCTTTGGGATCCCCGACAGACTCATCCTTTACCCCAGAAAGGTACTGGGCAGATGTGGCAATGACATCTCTTTGTTGTATCATCACTAACTCATAGGTGGTGATTGTTAGTTATAGAAACTCCCAAATAGGTTTTATATTGATAGTACTTCGAGATTGATTGATAGTTTGATGTCTTGATGGATAGTGATGTGATAGAGTCATGCTCCTTACTTTGAGTGAGGTTGAATGATTCATTGTATATCGTATAGCCTTATTGTTTACTTTAGCCCATTTTACATACAGTACATTCCACGTACTAATGGCCCTTTTGGTGCTGCATAGTTTTATGATGCAGATTCTATAGATAGAGGACTTCAGTAACCTAATCATTGAGGTTCAGAGATTCGTGATTGCCAGACTTGGTAAGTCCTCCCCTACTTTCAGAGGATATATCTATTCTCTATTTTCTATTTTGATGTCATTTATTTTTATTTTGGTAGCCATGGCCTGTTATGGTACCTTCATAGACACTAGCTATAGAGGCTTCATAGACATAGACAGTTGATGGTTGAAGTAAAAGTTGTTTCCTATTTGTTACTTATATTAAGATTGTTTATTGACTGATAACCCTTTTTACACTTAATATCTTTCGCAAATGAATGGATTGAATGAATGCGATGAGACTAGGTGGTTCACCTGGGGGCTAGCAATAGTCTCTGAGTGCCAGTTACGCTAGGGGCGTGACAGAAATGGCTGCATGTGGGTTGGTTTGGAGGAGCAACCATGGCATTTTTAGAGTGGTGACTGATTAGTTTTTTGATTGGTTGTTTGGGAGGGGCGTTTTGGACGAAAGATAGAGGCTGATTTAGTGTTGTTATTAGGGGGTTTTGGGCGAGTTTTTAATGACGTTTTAGGCGGAGACGTGCTGGATTTTGGGCTGTGATGGGGTCTGATTTGGGGTCGAAAATGGTGGGTTAAGGGTGGCATTTTGGGAGGCTGTTTAGCGGCTGTCCATGGTGTTTCTCTGATGGTTTTGAAGGCTGATTTTGATGTCATTTTGGGGCTGTTTTGAGGGGTTATATGAGGGGTTATTTTGCTGCATTTTTTGGTGAGAAATCACCGGAGAATGGAGGACATGGAGAGGAGATGAGAGATGTTGTGGTGGTCGAAAATGGGGTTGAAATTGTGGAACGGCGAGGGCAGCTAATTTCATGGGTTTTTAGGTGGTGTTTTGACTGGAAAAGGGTGGGGTTTGGTGGCTGTTTCGGCGCTGCGTTTGGGTGGGTTTTGGGGAGTTTTTCGGTGAGTTTGATGGGTTATTGTGGGTAGGGTTTGGGCAGCCATGCTGCCGATGGCTGGACGAAAAAGGGAGAGAGGGAGACGGGGTTTAAGGTGGCTTTTTTGGCGCTGCGAGATGCAGCAGAGGAGACGACAAGAGGTGTATAGGGGTCGTTGATGATGGTCGTCTGTAGAGGAGAAAAAAAAAGGAAAGGGTCTTTAGGGTGAGGAGAAGTAAAAAAAATGTTTTTGGGATTTTGGATATTGATAGTGTGAAATAGGAAAATTGGGGATTTTAATTAGGACCATTAGATCGAATGAGAATGGACTGTTAAGATTAACTTTCACAAGTAACCCAAATTTAAAATTGAATTGGAGTTTACGTTTTAGCCACAAATTGATCCAAGTTAGGCTAGGATTGGAAGTAATTGCGCAGGATTTCGCTAGAGTTGAAACAGATTGCAAAGAAATTGACCAACAATGAAATAAATTAGATTAAAAGACTATAAATTAAATAAATTGGGATAAAATTGAAAAGATTGTCATCCAATTGATGCATTTTTATGTAAATATACAATATTTTGATAATAATCTTTATGTAAAGAAAGTACTTATGTGAAAACATTAATCGTCTTAAAATTATTATTTTGAATTAAATAAATTAATAAAAAAAGCATATATTGCATTTAAATATGATATTGATATATTATTATTAATAATAATAATAATAAATAACAATAACTACTACTACTATTATTATCACTAAAATAATTATAATAATAAAAGCCAAATAATAATAAAAATGATAATGATGATAATGATAATAATAATAATAATAATAATAATAATAATAATAATAATAATAATAATAAAGGTAATTATGAAAAAAGGCAAAAATGGTTTGCGAACAATTTTTGATAATCCAGAATATTAAAAATACACAATTATTTGGATAAAATTGAAACTAGACTCATTTATTTTTAAAAGTTTTAAAAATACCTCTTTTCAATTAAATGGCAATCTAAAATGGTTATAGGTAGGTCAAAATTGGGTGTTAACAGCTGTCCCTTCTTTGCTCGGGAATGAAGGATGAATTTTTGAGCAAATATAGTTGATGGAGTAGCCGATTTTGTCCTACTGATGAAATAATATCAGAAGACCAAATAAACAAAGGAGGGTGTGAAAAATATTATGAACGAGACTTCGGTTTCAAGTCGTCTACATATCTCTGGTTATACGAGAATCAGGCCGTGCATAGCTCTGGATTTAGGAATGACTGAAATTCCTAAAAAAATAAAATTAATGATACGGGACTTGAAATAGGAATATAGATATTGGTATTGGAATAATCGAGGTAATGAAGATGATTTGGGTATTGATAGAAAAATGAGGACGAGGGGGTATAACAAACAATACCAAAGAAAAGCAAAAGATTCATTGTAATCAGCAACAAGAATAGGGGTGTATCTTTGGAGTGAAAGGTGGAGTGTGTAAGAGCCCAGATTTCTACAATATGTAACTTTAAAACCACTAATAAACTAGTTAGAGCACGTATATTAAATAACGAAATAATTCATAGGCATGATGCAAATTTCCATTTAGACCATGAAGTTTGTTATAAGACGATAAGATGACGTCTTAGGCTATGATGTCTCATGCCATGCTAATCGTAAATTATATCCTCAGGTCATGAGATAATGTCCGTAGGCCATGAAAAATGGTGTCTTTGGACGATGACACCTTTGGATTATGATAAACATATATTAAATCCCTAGGCCATGAAATGGTGTCCGTAGGCCAAGGAGGATGATGCCTTTGGACTATGATGCCTTAAAGGTATGGTAAAAGAAAATTAAATCCCTAGGCCATGAAATGATGTACTTAGGCCATGAAAATGACAACTTTGGACCGTGACGCCTTTGGGGCATGATAAGCAAGAATTAAATCCTTAGGCCATGAAATGATGCTCTTAGGCCATGCAAATGATGTCTTTGGACTATGACATCTTAGGGGTATAATATATCATGTATCTTTTCGGGCCAATGTAAATTCTCGGGCCAATATTATGCAAAATACAATTTTTGAACGCATGCAATGCAAATTTTAGGACACATACAATTTCTCGGGCCAATATTATGCAGATTCAGGCATATGTAATTTTTGAGCAAACATCATTCAAAATTCGTGTACATGCAATGCAAATTCTCGGGCCAATGCAATGTCATGTAAATCTGGAGCCAATATTATGAACAATTCGGGCACATGCAATTTTTTGGGCTAATATGATGCAAATGCGGGCACATGCTATGCAATGCAAATTTCGAGTAAATATTATGCAAAATTTGGGCATATGCAATTTTTGAGCCAATATCATGCAAATTTGGGCACATGCAATGCAAATTTTGGGCCAATATTATGCAAAATCTGGGCATAGGCAATGCAACTCTCGGGCCAATATGCAATACAAAATGTAGAGTAATATTTTGTCTTTCTAAAATGAAGCTTGTTCGAGCAATGTTGAAATGTGTGTCCTTTCTGCATTCAAAGAAAAATTGTTAGTTTATAAAAAGGGGAAGGTTGATTAGTCCTTGGCGATGACTAGTATGCTCCGCTTGTTGTTGATATTTAGACTCTTGTCGGGGGCAAAATGGTATAGTATTCTAATTTTGAACATAGTATATATATATATACACATATGTAAATAGCGTGAAAAAAATTAAAAGACAAAGTAGTTGATAATTTATAAATGATGTTGAATCTTCGATAGTGGCACATTTTGAGACAAATTCAATGTGCAATTGAGAAGGCATCCTCGGATAAGACTTTCATTCGCGAGGTTTGTGCTGCTTCGTTATGAATTTTTGAGCTCGTCTAAAAAATTCTACCCAGTTATCTTTGTCTTGGTAGAGTATGTTCCTGAAAGAATTTTTTGAGATCCTCTCGAAAAAATTCTGCCCCAATTTTAGTGTCGGAGGGAAAATAAGAGGTTTATTATGATAAGATCAAACTCCATAGAAGCGCCTACGTATCCCTCTTAAACGGGAATCATGTCTAACATAGTTCCAAATACAAAGAGCATAAGATAAAATCTAAATGTAATATCTCTTCACAACATCTGAGTTGATAGGTCTGGGCTAGATTTCACCACCCATTTCTGCGAGTATAATTGCTCCTCTCGTCAAGACATGATGGACCATGTATGGACCTTGCCAGTTTGGTGCGAACTTGCCCTTGGCTTCATCTTGATTTGGAAAGATTCTCTTCAAGACTAATTATCTGGGCAAGAAACACCTCAGTTTGACCTTCTTGTTGAATGCTTGAGTCATTCTATTTTAATACAGTTGTCCGTGATAGATGGCATTGATCCTTCTTCCATCAATCAATGCCAATTGTTCAAACCTGCTTTGTACCTATTTAGCATCTTTCAGCTTTGCTTCCTAAATAATTCTCAGAGATGGTATTTCAATCTCGGGAGGAATTATAGCTTCATTACCATAAACCAAAAAATAAGGTGTTGGCCCAGTAGAAGTCTGAATGGTAGTTCGTACCCCAGTAGCGCAAATAGTAGCTTCTCATGCCATTGCCTATGATTGTTGATCATTTTCTGTAGTATTCTTTTGATATTCTTATTTGCAACCTCTATGACTCTATTCATTTAGGGCCTATATGTGGTGGAAGTTCGATGGTTAGAGATGATTGTCCAAAATGGAAA
>DF360206.1:522-22044 GCA_000787875.1 Solanum virginianum | reverse complement strand
CCGCTCGATGAAATTATATCAGAAGGACCAAATAAACAAAGGAGGGTGTGAAAAATATTACGGCCAAGACTTTGGTTTCAAGTTGCCTACATATCTATAGTTATATGAGAATCAGGTCGTGTGTAGTTCTGGATTTAAGAACGAATGAAATTCCTAAAATAACAGTGCCTACATAACAGTGCGGGACTTGACATAGGAATTATAGCTGTTGGCATTAGAAAGGTCTAGGTAATGAAGATGATTTGGGTATTGATAGAAAAATGAGGATGAGGGGATAAAACAAATAATAACAAAGTAAAGCAAAAGAGTCATTGTAATCGGCAACAAGAATAGGGGTGTATCTGTGGAGTGAAAGGTGGAGTGTGCAAGAGCCCACGATTTCTATAATATGTAACTTTAAAACCACTAAATAAACTAGTTAGAGCACGTATATTAAATAACGAAATAATTCATAGGCATGATGCAAATTCCCATTTAGACCATGAAGTTTGTGATAAGATGATAAGATGATGTCTTAGTCTATGATGTTGCAGGCCATGAAAAATGATGCCTTTGGATGATGGCACTTTCGGATCATGATAAACATAAATTAAATCCCTAGGCCATGGAATGGTGTCCGTAGGCCATAAAGGATGATGCCTTTGGACTATGATGACTTAAAGGTATGGTTAAAATAAATTAAATCCCTAGGATATGAAATGATGTCATTAGGTCATGAAAATGGCGCCTTTGCACTATGACGCCTTTGGGGCATGATAAGTAAAAATTAAATCCCTTGGCCATGAAATGATGCCCTTAGGCCATGAAAATGATGTCTTTGGACTATGACGACTTAGGAGTATAATATATCATGTATCTTTTCAGGTCAATGCAAGTTCTCGGGCCAATATTATGCAAAATGCAGTTTTCGAACACATGCAATGCAAATTTTAGGGCACATACAATTCTTTGGGCCAATATTATGCATATTCGAGCACATGTAATTTTTGAGCCAACATTATTTAGAATTCATATACATGCAATGCAAATTCTCAAGCCAATGCTATGTCATGCAAATCTCAAGCCAATATTATGCAAAATTCAGGCACATGCAATTTTCCAGGCTAATATCATGCAAATGCGGGCACATGCTATGCAATGCAAATTTCGAATCAATATTATGCAAAATTTAGGCATATGCAATTTTTGAGACAATATCATGCAAATTTTGGCACATGCAATGCAATGCAAATTTTGGGCCAATATTATACAAAATTTAGGCAAAGGCAATGCAACTCTCGGGCCAATATGCAATGCGAAACATAGAGTGATATTTGTTCTTACTAAAATGACACTTGTTCGACCAACGTTGAAATGTGTGTCCTTTCTGCGTTCAAAGAAAAATTATTAGTTTATAAAAAGGGGAAGGTTGATCTGTCCTTGGTCATGACAAGTACGCTCCGCTTGTTGTTGATATCTAGACTCTTGTCGGGCTTTTGTCTCGGGCAAAATGGTATAGCATTTGAATTTTGAAGGTAGTATATATATACATATTTAAATAACATGAGGGAAAAATTTTTAAAAACAAAGCAGTTAATAATTTATAAATGATGTTGAATCTTCGATAGTGGCACATTTTGAGACAAATTCGACGTCCAATTAAGGAGGTATCCTCGGATTAAGACTTTCCTTCACGAGGTTTGTGCTGCTTCGTCATAAATATTTGAGCTCGTCTAAAAAATTCTGCCCCAGTTATCTTTGTCTTAGTAGAGTATGCTCCTAAAAGAATTTTTTGAGATCCTCTCGAAAAAATTCTGCCCTAGTTTTAGTGTCAGAGGAAAAATAAGGATTTTATTATGGTAAGACCAAACTCCATAGGAGCGCCTAAGTATCCCTCTTAAACGGGAATCAGGTCTGACATAGTTCCAAATTCAAAGAGCATAATATAAAATCAAAATGTAATATCTCTTCACAGTATCTGAGTTGATAGGTCTGGGCTAGATTTCACCATCCATTTCTGCGAGTATAATTGCTCCTCCTATCAAGACATGATGGACCATGTACAGACCTTGCCAGTTTGGTGTGAACTTTCCCTTGGCTTCATCTTGATATGGAAAGATTCTCTTCAAGACCAATTATCTGGGTGAGAAATACCTCGATTTGACCTTCTTGCTGAATGCTCGAATCATTTTATTTTGATACAGTTGCCCATGATAGATGCCATTGATCTTTCTTCTATTAATTAGTTCCAATTGTTCAAACCTGCTTCGTACCTATTTAGTGTCACTCAGCTCTGCTTCCTGAATGATTCTCAGAGATGGTATTTCAAGCTCGGCAGGAATCACAGATTCGTTACCATAAACTAAAAAGTAAGGTGTTTCCCCAATAGAAGTGCGAATGGTAGTTTGATACCCCAATAGCGCAAATGGTAGCTTCTCATGCCATTACCTATGATTGTCAATCATTTTCTGTAGTATCCTTTTGATATTCTTATTTGCAGCCTATACGAATCCATTCATTTGGGGCCTATATGTGGTGAAATTTTGATGGTTGATCTTGAATTGTTCACAAGCCTCCCTCATCAGATTGCTATTGAGATTTGTAGCATTATCAATGATGATTGTTTTGGGCACCCTGAATAGACAAATGATTTGTTCTTGACGAAATCGTCGACTACCTTCTAGGTGACAGATTTGTGAGATGTGTCTTCAACCCATTTGGTGAAGTAGTGAATTGCCATAAGAACAAATATATGTTCATTTGATGCTACTGGCTCGATGGGGCTAATGACATCCATGCCCCAGGCTGCGAAAGGCTAGGGTGAGTTATTGACATAGAGTTTGTTTGGAGGGACTCAAATTATGTTGGCATGAGTCTGGCATTGGTGGTATTTATGAACATAGCGAATACAGTCCATTTCCATGGTCAACCAAAAATAACCTAACTTGAGGATCTTCTTTGCAAGGGTGAAGCCGTTCATATGAGGACCATATATTTCTGCGTGAATCTCCTCTACAAGTCTGGATACCTCCGTAGCTCCAACACATCTAACCAAACCTAAATAAGGAGTTCTCCTATATATGATTTCTTTGTTTAAGAAGAATTGGTTTGCTAGCCTCCTAATTGTGCATTTTTGGACTTTTGTTGCATCATCTGGGTAACTACCACTTTTCAAGTATCCGTGGATATTATCGCACTATGGTTTCCCGTCCGATTTTTCTTCCACATGAAAGCAATATACAGGCTACTCATGTATATGAATGCGAATGGGATTAATGTAATTTTGATCAGGGTACCAAATCATGGAAGATAATGTGGCCAAAGCATTTGCAAACTCATTCTGGATTCGTGGGATGTGTTTAAATTCCACCTTAGTGAATCTTCTGTAAATTTTTGTACGTAGTCCAGATATGCTAGAAGCTTTCAATTTCTTGCCACCCATTCACCTTGTACCTGGCGAATCAACAAATTTGAATCCTCTATCACCAAAATCTCTGAACATCTAAATTGATTACTAATCGAAGACCCAAGATGCAAGCCTCATATTCAGCCATGTTGGTGGAGCAATGAAACTTGAGTTTTGCTAATGCTGGATAGTGTTGACCTATTGGTGAGACTAAAACAACCCCGATGCCTGATCCGTTGAGATTCTTGGCTCCATCAAAGAACATCCTCCAATTATTGTATTCTTCGAAGATATTCTTGTTTTTTTTTCAGGAATTAGATGTAGTCTCTTTTCTTTTCCTCATACATGTGAACACTAATTCATGTTTCTTGCACCATTTTAGAATCACCCAGATTTACCACTTCTATTTCTTCCAGATTTGCTTTAAATTTTTCCTCAAATTTCTCAATCTTTCTAGCAACTTCTTTGTATTCTTCATTTTCATCTGTCTCAGTTATGTTATATTGTGCAGTCTCATTATGTGCCACAGTCTCAGATTCAACATTATTAAAAGTAATTTTTTTGAAAGAAACAATAAATTAATATAAGATAACATCACCAATAAATAAATGAGAATAAGTACGGTATAACCATACTTCGGGTTTATTAATATGCAAAACATTAAAGCAAAATGACAAAGTTTTTATTTTGAAAAACATAGAATGACAAAGTCTTTATTTGGCAAGGGATAATATCTCTCGGCTGGAAGGGGTTCCCAATCAAGATATTCTTCTGCAGTGTAAGCGTACTCCAGACCAAAGTTGGTTGAATGGCGCAGAGGCTTTATGGGCTTGGTGATCCTTCGCAATTTGGCTCCTACACTCTTTCTTGGCTCATAATCTGTGTTCAACATCACACTCATCACGTCTATTATCCCTGCTTCTTCCTCTACCAAATCTTCTCTTACCCCAGAAGAAAAATCCTCCTTTATGAATAAATTCCTCACACTTTATAATAGGTCTCTTTCTTTAGCTAGACTGCTCTCGAGGAACCCGATGGATTCGAAAGTTTGATGTAGTAATGGCAGAAGATGTTGTAGCTCAAAGTCTAATGCCCCCATTCTTATGGGAGCTTTTTCTTCATAACCTAGACCGATGGTATCATTTTTTAAATGCTAAGAGATTGGCTCAGGCATACCTTAAAGTCTGGCCCCTAGTCCCTTGCTTGGTTCAAAATCTTCTAGCTATACCATAGCTTTGGCTCAATATCTCCTACCAATTCTATAGTGTGGAACATTTCTCTGTTCATGTGACCTTGCCTTTTAACAACATAGACGGGATGCCCTTTGTCACAGTGCACCACTACCTCTTTGTGCTTCCATTCAAACTTTAGGCATTGACGGAGTGTGGATGGTACAACTCCAACCATATGAATCCATGGGCGTCCGGGCAACAAATTGTAAGAAGCAGGAATGTCTATCACTTAGAATATAATAGGGAAGGTTGCTGGACCTATAGTCATGTGCAGAGTGATCTCCCCTATAGTGTCCTTTTGGGAGCCATCGAAGGCCTTTAAATTCATCTTATAAATTTGAATCCTCGCCAGATCCACATCTAACCTTGTTATAGTACCAAGTGGCCAAACATTCAATCCAAAACCGAGGTCAACAGAGCCTTGGTAATCATTCTATTGTGGTACTGGGTGGTTATGTAAAGAGCTCAGTTATAGGTGGTCCCTTCAGGCGGGAGCTCCTTCTCATGGAATGATATCTTGTATGCCTCGAACACTTGTCCAACCATGTGAGCCATTTGTCCTTCGGTAATGTTGGATAGAACATACACCTCATTCAACACTTTCATCAAGGCCTTCTAGTGAAGTTCTGAAGTCTGTAAGAGGGACAAGATAGAAATTTGAGTAGGTACCTTACTCAAATACTCAGTGAGAGTACTCTTTAGGTTGCATTTTCTTCCACACACCACTCTCCTCTACTTCTATGATAGGAGGCTTGGCCTTACTCAAGCTTCCTTGAGTCATGCGTTCTGAAGTGTATATCCTTCTTGACCGGGTTTCCCCTTGGGCAACATCAACTTCTTCTACTTTTGTCTTTTCTTTGTCATAGATCCAAGGAATGGAGTGAGTGTCAAAGCTTGCTTGAGGAGATCTTAAGACTATAAAAGGAGGCTTAGGCGTAACAACTTCTACCTCAAATGGTTTGCGCCCTTGTACCACAAAAGAAGTTATCACAGCAACTAACTCATCTTGCTCTACCAACCATATGGATCCTTCTAAATTTACTGATTCTCCGACTTCCAGCATGTTCACCTGATGATTGGGGAGTGGGTTACTGGACACATTGGGTGTAGGTTCTTTGTGTTAGATGGTCTTGGTGTCTATGAGTTATTGGATCTTATCTCGCAAGGATCGACAGACATATATAGTAGGTCCTTTCGTTCCAGAATGATAGGTGCACACTTTGTTAGAATCATACTATTTGGCTTGGGTATCTATAGGTAAGTGCGGATTGGTGTGATATAACCAGCTTCTTTGAGTCTTTCATAGAGTGGGTGATAGGTCTAGTTAGAGAAGTGTAGGATTTGGTTGGTCTTTTATCAAAGTTGGGATGGTTTTTGTAATTTGGTTGTTAAGGAGATAGTGGTGGTGGTTGAGTGGTTTGATAGTATGTTGGATGAGTGTTATAGACAGGATATATGGGCTATTGGTATTGTGGAGGGGCAACTTGGTAAGGAGCATGTGTTGGGTACGTAGGGTAAGGCATAGGGTAAAGCGACGTTGGGTAGTGAAGGAGAGGTGTGGTTAGAATTTGTGGTTTAATAGGGCTTTTGTGCGCCAGCATGACCGCACCCACTTCCTTCTTCTTACGATTCTCCGGCAAGCTTCCGAATAGTAGTGCTTTATTGGTGGCTTGTAGAGATTCCAAATTGATGATGGTATCGTTCTTGATACCTTTCTCGATTCTCTCACCTAGTCTGATGATGTCGGAAAAACCTTTCTCTACGACGAGCATTATCCTGTCATAATACTGGGGTTCCTATGCACAAATGAAATAGTCTTTCATTTGAGACTCGTCCATGGGAGAGCTGGCCCTAGCAACCTCAGACCTCCACCTTACAACATAATCCCTTAATGTCTTACCCGGTTTCTTTTTCATATTTTAGATATAGAACCAATCGGGAGTATTCTCCGTGTTGAACCCGAATGGGTCCATGAATTCGGAAGCCATATCTACCAAACTTGACCATTTGCAGGTGTCTTGGTCAATATACCAGGTCAGGGTTTCCCCCATGAGACTCCTCATAAACAAATTCATCCTAATCCTTTTATCTCTTCCAACCCCAGCAAGCTTGTCACAATAGATGCGCAGGTAGGCTTTGGGATCTCCAATACCATTAGATAGCTCAAACTTGGGGGATTTGTATCCTTCGGGCAATTCTACAATGGGATGAATGCATAAATCTTTGTAGTTCAAACTAACTATCATTTTACTTGTTTCAATCTACTGTAAGCAATTAGTAAAGCTATCTAATTTCTTGGCCATGGAATTGATCAGCATATCCTTTTAGGAGGATTCTGATTCATGGTAGTTGTAGGCATACAGAGCAGTTTCGACATATATAGGATTTTGGTTATGGTTTCGAGAAGCATGAGTATATGAAGTGTTGATGGTGGGCTTGGGAGGTATGATTGGGGTGTGGCTAGCATTTTGTGGGCATAATATTGGCTCAGAAGGGCCTGCATGGTATGGATTTTGTAGGTGATGGGTGGAAAGTTGAGCATTTATGGGTGGCAAATTGGTGGAGTTTGGTTGATTTTGGGAAATGGTTGTTGCTTGGGCAGTAGTGACATGTTCTTCCATGTTATCCCTAAAATGGATACCGAGTGAAATTGATAGTTTAGCCAGATTTCGCATGCTGGCCATCTCTTCTTCAAGCTTCAAAATCTTTCACTCCAATCTTAAAACCAAGTCAGTAGAGTGAGCCTCTCTATCAGAGTTTTCATTCCTACTGTTATCGTCAGCCATCTTACCATTCTTCTTATTATCCAGGCTTTGGAGTGGCGGCGGAGGAGGAGGAGCCCCTTTTGATCTAGTGTAGTAGGACAGAATGTACGAACAGATCAACCTTGGGGAAGGGAAGAACAAAACAACCAAAAAACAAGTTAGGGAGTTAAAACAATAACAATTAACACATACTTTATAAAATAATTGTCCTGAATGCAAGGGACCCTTTTAAGCCAGAGGTAGGCCTAATACGACAGGCAAGTGATTCACGATAATTAATTCAAGCCATAATTTGTGAATTGCAGTTAAAGTTAGTTTAAACGGATAAAATAAATGATAAGACTATTTTTATTAGAAAATCAAACTAATACATCATGAGAAAAATAAATTAAGATTGCATGAAATAAAACCTAAGGGGGAAAAGGATGACATAAAGGGAAATAACTAGAATGAAACTGAAGTCTTCAAACGTGGAGCTCTGCATATGTAGGGACGATTTATTGTCTCATTTCAGGAGTGATACCATAATCCCTATTAAGTAGGTTGCGATCCCAGACTTCCTCCTCCAAGTCTTCAAACCCAGGACGTCCACCATGATCGAGGTTTACTCTTTCAGTATCTTCTAGGATCCAAACATAGTACTCAGGCATGCAATAAGGGAGAGACTCTTGTACTTAGATATTGACAACCCTCTCCCATCTCCCCATTATATCTTAGACTTATGGAATTCCCTCTCCAAAGATAGACTCAGCTATGATCATGTTAGAGTGTAGTGGAATCATTTGGATTAGCCCAAACTGACGAAGAACTCGTAGAAGGGCATATGGTTGGACCCCTTTCAGACCAATGAGTTCGATGTAATAAAGCCCATCACCCCTCACCTTGGCATGTTGGATGCGCAGCCAATTGTATTTCCATTAAATCTGATACCTAGAGAGTTCCCTTATAAAAACATACCATTCTCTACTTCCTTATAGAGCATTAAATCTAGACATTCTCCTTACGTGAGTGTGAATCTTGTTCCCCATTCCATCTAAGGTGTCAAATATAGATGGTCGTTGATAGAAGTGCTCAATTGCCTATATTTGTAACAACAAATTGCATCCCTCGAAGAACCTTTCCCTTAGCACATCTGGACAATGCCCTCATCATTTCAGCAACGATCATTGGAACCAGAGTTACATTAGCATGATTTATATCTCTAGCCAATGCTCGAACAACAGAACTCAAAGAAGTGTCTATCTTTCCTCCTTCTCTAGGTAAGACCAACATACCCAATAGTGCAAGGGAGAAGCCATTGATGCGATATGTTCATCATTTTTCAGCAGAGCAAGCAAATTCTTCTTTGAAGTTCTTGTGACCATCCTTTTGACCGAAACAAGAGTATAAGAAATACAAAGAGATCTAACTAAAGTCAAGAGAGGCCAAACTTGGATTGTATCTCAATCTCAGGGATCTAATAAACTTCCTCGTCAATTGCTTGTAGGAGATGATCATTTGAAGCCTATGGTAGCTCAGTTCGGTAAACACCCCCCCCCAAATTTCCTCTATGGTTGGAGTCATCTCAAAATCTCTGAATTTGAAGACTGTTCTCGCAGGGTTCCAAAATCTCAATAGGGCCTTGATTAGGTACCTATTGGGGGCGATGAAGAGCAAGAAAGTCAAACCACCTAACAACTGATGGACCTCCATAGCGTGCTCTTTTTCTATTTTATTCCACCATCCTCTGAGCTTATGATTCACACACACCACCATGTGAGTGTTTGAAAAATCTGGGCAAGCCATAAAATCTGCACACAACAAACAAAAAATGCTCTAAACTCCATTTTACATATTTAGGCTTGAATTAGTTTTATCGCGTTTCACATAGACACATAGTATGCAAATTTTTGTCTATAGGGTGATTAGACCCTTTAGACTTAAATAGAGTGGCTACTAATGTAGATTGACCCCAAGGGTCAAAGTACCTAAGGGTTATGCATGCATGACCTAGTTTTAGAGGTAAATAAAGCTCTATCCTAGGTTTTTACAAGAGTGGGTTAGACACAAACTGGGTTTCCTATGTGAGAAGACGTGTGGTCTCCCACGGTAGCAAAACTATTCACTCACACCACGCTTATGCCATCTCTCTAGACCTTGGGTATTGAAAAGAAATTTGTGAGCAGCGGAAAGGCACAACATCACGAGAAAAAGGAAAAACAAAGAGAGGGTCCCAAGTTGGGGAATATATGAACGGTATGACAATATATTTTAAAGTAGTAACAATTAGCACATAGTTTTTTTAAAGCAGTAATAAAATATTAAAGCAATTAAAGGGATGGGGAGGGATTTTAGCGAGATGGGGGGAGGGGATGTTAGTGGGATGGGGGTATGTTAGAGGGGATAGAGGAGATGTTAGAAGGATGTTAGAGGGGGATAACAATATTAAAAGATAACAATATTAAAGAGAAAAGGGGATGCAAAAGAAAAAGTAGTTAAGTTAGTAAGAGAGAGAGCAAAAATCATAATAAACAGTTAAATACTTAATAACCCACATAAGACACAAAACACGTAATGATAAGAGCCTAGTATCCCCAATAGAGTCGCCATTCTGTCGCACCCCATTTTATCTCGCAAAAAGACGGGAACCTGGGCGACGTCGTGGCAAGGACCTTTTTGGAATTTTTAAGGAGGAAGAGTCGCCACCTAATGATTGGGTGCATTAGGACACCATTTCTAACTTATTATTAAGTCTAAGTCTAAGTCACCAGAAACTGGGTAAGGGCTCAAATTTCCTCAAGAGGAAGGTGTTAGGCACCCCTCGAGGTCGACAAAGTGGGTCTCGGCCATATCTCATGTCTTGTGTGGGGTGTTACAAATAACAATTATGGTCTCAAATTTTAATAACTATCCTAATTAAAATCTAAGTGATAAAATACAATAAGTAATTAGACAAATAGATGGAATAAATTATTCTATCCCAAGCAATTAAATAAAAATAAACGAGAGATAGAGAGATGAATTAAACTAAGCGCTTTTGTTCCACTCGGATCAGTTACTCGGCTTTTTATTTTCGGATGATAAATTGAGTTTTGTCATTTATAGCATCACATGGCTTATTTAGCCTAAGGACGAAAACCAAGGTTTCATTCCTATTAAAGCTCGAGTTTTGATCATCCTTTCTGAGGGTCCTATATCCCCTTACCCCTCCTAAGTTGATTTGTTTATTTAGCTTAAAAGCGCACTAAAACAAATGAAAATTTCTAATTGTTTTCCTAAAATGCCTAGCGTCCCTCCTAATGTCTAAGAAGCATTGGACTTCTATTTTTGTGAGGTTCTAGACTTAAAAGAAAAATCAAAGCTTCCTAATTAGACCCACGTCAACCATAATAGATAGGACGAGCAAGTACCACAAAAATTCCAAATTGACCTCTCAAAGAAATTAACATGCTTGAACATATGGATAAATTGTGACAGGGTAAGACATATTAAGTGTATGCATCAGTGACCGAATAACATAATTTTTAAGAATTCGATTTTAAAGCTTCTACTAATCTTTGGAGCAGGAAAGAAAATGAAAACAATTATAGGGTAAATTGTTTTTTGTAAATTCTATGATCACAGGATTTATTAAAATGTTTAAACAATAAAGTGATAACCTTTTATGACAAAAATATGTTAATAGAATCACCCATTTGTTAACACATTATTGTTAAGTTTATAAGATGAAAATTCTAACCAGTGTAACATGTTTTGCATTTTATCAAAAGGAACTTGATTAAAATTTATAGGCGTAAGTATTAATACTTTAAAAAATAGGAAATCTTGTGACCAAAACCTCCACGTGATGAAATGTGCTGAAAAGTATTATATATTATGAGCATTGTTTCTCGGAAAAATTATGTAAAAACATCATTTCAACAAAATACTACTAATAAACATGATTTATATATATATATATATATATATATATATATATATATATATATATATATATATTTATGATCTTACTGGGCTATTTTCTGTAAAGAAAAAAAAATGGGCTACTTTTTTATATATATATATATATATATATATATATATATATATATATATTATTTTGAAAAGTGTGCTGAAAACATCATTTGAACCCAATATTACTAATAAATATGATTTTAGAAGCAATTGTCAAGTCCAAATACTACATGAACTAATTAACATATTTTAAAAGAAAATTTGAAGTGTAATATTTAGGTGAGAACAAATGTACCAATGAGTCATATGCTTACCTTATAGGCATGATATCTATGACATTCACATAAGAAAAGAGAAAATAAAGATAAAAGGAACAGGTAGCACATTAGTTCCCCTTCCCCCTATCCCCTAATTCCACTTTATTTTACTGTTTACAAATATCACATCAATACAAATCAAAAGGTAAAAATCTTCAAAGCCATTCTCCTTCAAATCTATCCCCCCAAGCGGACTCTTTATTGCGAGAAACTAAAAAAAAAGACTGCATCACTAAAAAAAATAGTAGTGCAAGTAACAAGTAGCAATGATAAGGTGTATGATTGAAAGAGAGAAGAAAGTAGAGACTTACTATTGCTCCCCAGCACACGCTAGTGTACATGGTCTCACAAGTAATATAGTGGCCCTAATTAAAGAGCCGAGTTGTCGAACCTAAAGGATTTGAATTAAATTAGTCACCAATCTCCATTAGCACGTTTATGATGCTTGGGTAAAAAGAGATTTGTGTAAATAAGTGAAATGACTATAAAGAATAAATTTCTAATACATTCATCTATTACGACAAGATATCAATTGATGAGTAATTCTACAGTTGTAACCTTTACGACTCTGTTCAGCCTTAACAATATCTATCTATGTCTGGTTTCCTGATTATTGAATCATAGGATTTAATTTACCTGAATAGGGTTGTACGCCTCTGCTGGCCTTCCATTATTGACCTCATAACTATATCGTCGTACGAGAATAGACAGACCAATAAAAATGCATTAAAGTTATCTTTCAGTATTATGAACTGAGCGAGGTGTAAGGGTAGTTGTCACTGGTCTCCCTTACACGAATCAACCTAGTTTTCTAGTGTTGAACAAGCTCCCTATACTACTGTGTTCTATCCACTCCAATATCTCTCGAATCCAGAGTGAACAACTAATGTACTCCCTAGTTGGCCAGACTCAGAAATATAGATAAAAAGAACATAGGAATAACTGAAAGAAACCATTCATAGATATTCAAAGTTAAGAACTGCATATTGTCGGTGGCTACAACCATAGAATATGGAGACTTAGCTACTCACGAACATGAAATACATCATGGATGAATTGGAAAACATCAAAAACCAAAGGATAATGATTAAACTAATAAAATACAAAGGAAAAGAGTTCCCCGTCATCTCTACTACATTTTTTGTGTAAAAACCCCATTGGTGAACCTAAAGCCTATGATAGAATAATAATGAAAATCTCGTAATTTGCCTTTTTTGCATCGGGTCCTCAAGTTCGCGACGCAGACCCCTTGTTTTTCTGACTTTTCACTTAATTTGCTGACTGGGCAATTATACACAACTTTTGCACAGGTTCGCGATGCGGACCTTGCACACTTTGCAGCTTTGAGCCTTTTTCTGCATTTTTCAGCTTTTAAAATCTCATTCCAAGTCTGCTACGTGGACTTTGGTCTTCTGGCTGCTTCTACTAACTTTTATCCTCCAAATTCCAAGCTATGTTCTTCCTTTTAACTTTGGACTTTCCTAATTAAAGCAAAATCCTGCAAAAACACAACCAATCAACGCACTCAACCCTGTGTTAGCAAAATAAGAGAGAAATACACTAAAACACCTAGACTTTATGAATTTAGCCTTTGATTTGTCTCTATTTATGGGCATTATTGGCTAATTAGGTGTATAAATATGCTTAAGATCACCACCCCAGACTTAGAGCTTTGTCCTTCCTCGAGCAAATTGATACACATGCATGAGACTCCCTATGGTAATTTGTACAACGAACATCATGCGGACACACTCTTTGAACCCTGGTGAACAACTTCCGGTGCCCTTGGTAGAAACTACTCGCTTCTAGCACTCATGTATAAATGCGGACTCATGCAGAATGTTTAACTGTTTGTCCAGTTACTGACCTTGGACTATCATGTGCCCTTACCAATAAGAACTACCCATGCACACAACTAAAAACCTAAACAGTAGATTAAAAATAGGTATATAAACAACTCTCACTCTCTGAAAAGATGTCTCAAGTTGCTTCTAGATTCCATAGGCTTGCCCTTAATGTTGACTTAGACCTAGTTGGAATTTTCCTTAAAGGATCATGTAGGTCTTTTTCTGGCTGTAATGTAGGTTGCGGGTAGGTGGGATACATTTATGGATATGGTTGACACAACTTAATTTCCACACACTTTTAGCACACTTCACTTCCTTTCAGCCCCTTCATGCCTCTTTAATTCAACAACCCTTGTTAACACTTCAAAGATTCAGGCTTTAAGTACTCATATATATATATATATATTCTTTTGACACTCTACTATTTCTCAACCGTCAGGTGTCCACTCAAGTTCCCTCTCCTCTGATTCACCATGCTAAAGCACTAGGGAATTAGGATCAAATACGGACAGTTGATCAAAGAAAAGGGATTGGCTTGAATTATGGTTAATCAAAGAATCGGCTAAGGTTCAAAAGGGCTAACTAGGGTTATTTCATCTATCAAAGAAATGCCTAGATCCTCTCCTCTAGTTCTAACTCCTACCAAGTCTACTCTACATACCTGGCAAGTTCAAGAACCTATTGTAACAGAGACTCATAATTAGCTCGCTCACTCTTGGCACACTTTCATCACAAGGTTAGCACTAGAGTTCATATTATAGTATTTACATGAATTCACTTAATTAAGCATGTATACAATTGTTACTTATAAGGATCAAGCAACTACCCCTAAACTAAGTTCGAATGTTTATGCTCGATGCTCATTTGTACACTACCATATACTACATGAACTCGATTCGATGAATGCCCTTAGGACGATCGTCATCCATCCATCATAGGGCCCCCATCACTCAACTATGACTAACACAGCCTATGACTAACATGGCTATTTGCCACATATATAAAACTACCAATAACTCATTGCATTCACAGAATATTAACATTTAAACATCCCTGCATATAAGTAGTTGATAGTTGTTAATTACAGACCCAACCTAAAAGAAAAGATGTTCAATCCTAATATTAACATAGATGTCCAAACATAAGCAATAACACCATAAAGCAGAAATAGAAATAATGGTCTTAATACATGCCAATAGAAATAGAAATATAACCATAAAAAATAAATGCATTCCTGCCCCACACTTAGTCTTAACACTTCCTTTAGTGCTAGACATACAAAACCTACAAAATGAGAACTCTGGTGCTCACTCATCATTAGGGCCTGGTAGGATAGGCTCACCTCCTACATAAGCTGGTGTCTCATCTGCTATGTCATCCTCTTTGGACTCATCGTCCTCCTCATTATGCACCTCTCCTAGGTACATGGGTATATCATTCTCGACTGGCTCGATGAATCGTGATCCAATGCGCAACACTGCTCTAGCATGGGCAATAAGTAGGTATTAAACCTCAACCTCCTGCAACTCTTCTCTCGTGGATGACTGGTCACCAGTCCGGTTTCATAGCATTTTAAGGTCGTATATCAACCCACAATCAACTCATCCCCGTAGGCTCTCTCAGCAGTGGTCAAAACCGAGCCCAAAGTCACATTTAACCCCTTAATATTGGTGGCAACATAGAGAGCCTGGATGATCGGGCAATAATCGTCCTCCTCCTCTGGCACACCTATCATGCAACATAAAGCAGTAATAAGGCCCCCGAATGCATACCTATGACCCTTGTGGGTCTTGGACTTTTTCATCGCCAACAGAAAAAAAGCTTCATAGTTCAATAGCATCACCGTTATGAGTACAAAGGTGAGGCAAACTCTATCCCTTATCATATTTATGAAGTGCTACCCCAGAAAGAAAGAGAGTGTCACTATCTTGAACCAGACCTGAGCCTCTTTCAACATGTGAGCAAATGGAAATGAGAGGTAATACCCTCGCTTTGCATGCTGGACCCACTTAGTAGTAGAGGTCGGCCCTAACAGTGTGTGTCTGATGGCTTGGTATGGAGGGCGAAGACATAGCTCATTAAAAGCAAGAGCAGGGACCTCTTCAAGGGTACCAAGCACCCTGTTGATAGCAAGAGGCAAAAAAGTCACCTTCAATCCACGAACAATGACAGACTGGGACCTCGATTCCTTGCTGAGATTTGCGTAGAATTCTCGTACCAAGCTAAGATTGCAGGGCCAGGGCTGTTGGAATAAGAACCCCAACTGCAACTCATTGCACCTGTTTAGAATTTGGGGGTGCTCATCCCTCAATGTATCCACATCCGCCGGGATGTTCGGGTAGTATTTCATCTCATCATGAGACTGATACCACCTCTTGACATCTTTGTGAACAACCTTGGCCCCGTACTGGGTCTGCTGGCCCCTCTTAGTAACCCTAGGCACGTCTGGGATGTCTCGTGCCTGCTTTTTAGTATTAGCAGCCCTTGGTCCGTTAAATTGACCTCCATGGCGTGGACGTGAAGACATGATTCCTACAAGACAAAAGATCATAATCAATATACATGCCACCATTCTCACGACCCCACACTTAAACTCAAGCTTGTATGGCGAGGGTACTCAGACTTCCCCAAGTCATACGAGCTATAACTCAGCAATCCAACACCTTCAACAAGCCCGATGCATCAAACACAAGAGCACAACATAACCACATACTCTCACAGAGTTTGACAGTTATAAGTACAACTTCACATCATATCACTCTATCGAACATTTTGACCCCGCCATTAAGCACATTTAACCCCACACTTACTCTTTCAGCATAGGCCAACATAGAACTACAAACACATAAGGAATAGGGAAGAACACTAGGATGCATAACATGAATGGCAACCAATCTACACCCTAAGACAGTGTATTCTACTCCCACAGTAAAACTTGGGCACAATTCATAGTGTACAACAAAAATGGCCCCCTCCTAATGATAAAATCATAAGAACCCTCAATCATTCCCAATTTTGGATGCCAATTTTTGATAGTCACGAGTACAAATATGATCCCTCAATTCAATGCATTCAACCCCAACTGAATATTTGGTAAAAGCTAACATAAAAACGACTGAGTGCACAAAAAGAATGGAGAAGAACATACAGTCCCCCAAGTTTTGGCCCAATCTTGGCATAATTTTGACATAGGGTTTTCACCCATAATAATTGAACTCAAATCTGACTCATATGAACAAATTAACTCCAAGCACCGCACATCCTACAAGTACCAAGTGCGGATCATCCATAACCCAAGCTACCCACTTCGAAATTTACCCCAAATCATGAAAAGGTACACACCTAAGAGTAATAAAACCAAGTAAGAATTGAAGTGATAAAACATAAAGGAAGAATAAACTTTATGTAGTAGGGTTTTTGACCCAAGTGATACGCGATGTGAATTTGTTTGAAATTTGGGGAAAGAGGGAAGAAGAAGAAGAGAAAATTTGGGGAATAAGGGAATAAGGGAATAAGGTCGGGGAAATCACAAAAAATGGGGAAAGAAATCACGTAGGGAGGGTACTTAAATGGGCGTGGGGCCACATCTGCACGTTGAAGATTTAACACATCTCTGTCTTCCCTTCGCATCACGGAGAGAGTGCAGACTTATAGTTAAGAAATTTTCCTCCTGCGTGTAGAAATAGTGGGCATTTGCGATGGGTCTGCGTCATGGTACCATCGCAAATGCTCACTATTTTGAGCTTCCTTAAAAAAATAATTTGCTCTCCAGGCCTCGAAAAAATCCCCGAATAAGGCATCACGGATTTGCACTTGTGCAAATTTTTCACCATTTTTGTACGGGATCTATTTTTTTTAGATAAAAGAAACTGAACTTCTATTGCCTCACCATGGGTTGCCTTCTGTGCAGTGCCTAATTTAACATCGCAGCACGATGCATCATCAGCTCATTCATTATTGGCCAACTCAATGGCCTCCTCAACTTGATTTGTGTCCTCACTATAATACTGTTTGACACATTGACCATTCACCAAAAATATTTGGTTCATGGTCAAGTCCTTTAGGTCCACTACACTGTGTGGTGTAACCGCTACCACTTAGTGTTTAACACATTGACCATTCACCAAAAAGTTTGGTTTGTGGTCAAGTCCTTCAACTCCACTGCACCGTGGGGTGTAACCGCTACCACCACGTACGGTCCACTCTATTTGGACCTCAGCTTCCCTGGAAATAATTTAAGATGGGAGTTAAAGAGCAATACCTATTGACCTGGCTCAAAGTTCTGATTTATTATGTATCGATCGTGCCACTTCTTGGTTCGCTCTTGTAGAGCTTGGCATTTTCATAGGCTTGGAGCCGAAATTCATCCAATTTCTCCAATTGCCCTAGTATCTTTTGGCCTGCAAGTTCAGGGTCAGGATTCAACTTTTTTATCACCCAATATGCTTGATACTTGAGCTCTAGGGGCAGATGATAGGCCTTCACATACACTAGCCTATAAGGAGAGGTTTCGATTGGGGTTTTGTATACAGTCCTGTACGCTCACAAAGCTTCATCAAGCTTTATCGCCTAATCTTTCTGGGTGGCTTTTACTGTCTTCTGTGATATTTGCTTCACCTCCCGATTTGACACCTCCACTTGCCCCCTAGTTTACGGATGATATGTTGTATCCACTTTGTGCCTGAACCTATACTTTGCTAGCAAATTCTTCACGATTTGGTAGAGAAAGTGGGTACCGCCATTACTAATTATGGCTCTTGGAGTGCCAAACCATGTAAAGATATTCTTCTTGAGGAACTTATTCACCACCTTAGCATCACTGGTAGGGAGGGCTGCTGCTTTTGCCTTTTTAGAGATGTAATCAATAGCTACAAAGATATAGTGATAGCCAAATGATGGTGGGAATGGCCCCATGAAGTCAATGCCCAAAACATTAAAGATCTCTACTTCCAAAATATTTTTTAGGGGAATCTCATGCCTCCGAGATATGGCACCAATTTTCTAGCAAACATCACAGGCCCTAGAGAACTGAATAACATCTTTGAATAGAGTGGGCCAGAAGAAATCTGATTGCAATATCTTGTACGATGTCCTGTCACCACCATGATGACCTCCATATGGAGAGGCATAACATCTCTCAAGAATTTGCTTCATCTCGTCCTCCGGAATACATCTCCTCACTATGTGGTCAGCTCCTTATTTGAAAAGGTAGGGCTCATTCCAAATATATGCCTTCTCATCATGAGCCAACCTCTTTTTCTACTGATTTGTTGCATCAGGAGGGAGCATACCACTCACCAAGTAGTTTACAATATCAGCATATCATGGTAATTGTTCCACCTTAATTGCAAGCAACTGCTCATCAGGAAACTCTTCTTTGATCTGCAATTGCTCGCCTATGTAAGCATCAATTTCCAGATAGGATAGGTGGTCAGTAACTTGGTTCTCGCTCCCCTTATAATCCTTGATGTCAATATTGAACTCTTGGAGCAATAGGATCCATCCGATTAGGTGTGGCTTTACATCCTTTCTATTGAACAAGTATTTCATGGTCACATGGCCTGTGAACACCACCACTTGTGTTCCCACCAAATAAGCTCTGAATTTATCAAATGCATACACTAACGCTAGGATTTCCTTCTCGATGATCGTATAATTGCTCTGCGCTACATCTAAGGTCTTACTGGCATAGTATATGGAATTGAAAACTCTTTCTTTGCATTGTCCAAGTACCACACCCATTGCTATATCACTGGTATCACACATCAGCTCAAAGGGGAGATCCCAATCCGATGCTACCAAGATAGGTGCCTCCACTAATTCTTTTTTAATAGTTCGAACACCTACAAGCAAGATTCATCAAAGTGAAATAGTACCTCTTTCTCATATAGAGAACACAGCCGCTTTAAATCTTTGAGAAGTCTTTAATGAATCTATGGTAAAAACTCGTATGTCCCAGAAAACTCCGGACTCCTTTGACTGAAACTGGTGGTAGCAGCTTGTCGATCACGTCAATGTTGGCTTTTTCTACCTCCAACCCTTTTTTGGAAATTTTATGACCTAACACTATCCCCACCTTAACTAGGAAGTGATATTTCTCCCTGTTAAGAATGAGGTAGTCTCCTCGCACCATGCTAGTACTCTGTCTAGATTCTGCAAGCAGCTCTCAAAGGAATTCGATAAGTATCAAGAATTCGACCACCTGTACTAAAAGCCGATTCAGATGCAACAGTAGAAATACGAATAGAAAGAACATCCCTTGCAATTCTCGAAATAATCGAATTTACCGAAGACAGAGAAGTCATCCATGAATACCTCCACAAAGTTCTCTACCATATTATGGAAGATAGCCATCATGCAAATGGCTGGTGCATTGCACAAACCGAAGGGCATGTGTTTGAAGGCATATGTCCCATATAGACATATATGAAGGTTATCTTTTCTTGGTCCTCAAGTGCAATGGTTATCTGGTTATAACCCGAATACCCATCCAGGAAGTAATAATACTCCTTTTCAGTAAATCTATCTAGCATTTGATCAATGAAAGGCACGGGGTAATAGTCTTTCTGGGTGGCATCATTCAATTTTTTGTAATCCATGCAAATTTGCCACCCCGTCACCATTCTAGTTGGAATCAGCTAATTCTTTTCATTGGTGACAACCATCATCCTACCCTTCTTAGGGATACATTATACAGGGCTTACCTATTTGCTATCTGAAATGGGGAAGATGATCCTTACATCCAACCACTTAATAATATCTTTCTTTACTACCTCTTTCATGATTGGATTCAGCCTTCTCTGTGGTTGAGCCACTGGCTTGTGACCCTCCTCCATGAAGTTTTTGTGCATGCATAGGGCCTAGATGATGCCATGGATATGATATATCTGCCACCCCATTTCTCTCTTTCTTTTCTTCAGCACCGCAACAACAGTTTCTACCTGGGCTGTACTCAATGAAGCAGACAAGATTATAGGTAATGTATTATTTTCGACAAGGAATTCATACCTAAGATGTGATGGTAGCTACTTCAACTCCAATTGCAGAGCCTTTTCAACTGAGGCTTTGGGTGGTGGTCCCAATACCTTGTTTAACGGTTCATTCATCTTTTTTAGCATACTCACATTATGAGAATTTAGCACACTCTCAAATTTGTGGGCCTCAGTATCATCCAGTAGCCCTTGATTCAGAAATACCCTGGCTAGTTGATCTTCAATCTCAACCTGGCTCACAGCGACTGCAGTATCGATCACTGTGATGGCTGTTTGATCTTTATAAGAAGTTGGTAGCTTCGTATCGTAGTACACATCTAACACTTCCACTATACCATAGGCTCTCATGGTAAGCCGCCCTATTGCAACATCAATCAATGCCCCTCTTATGGCTAAGAATGGGAGCCCGACTATAAATGGGACCTCAGGGTCCGGCTCAAAATCTTGAATGATGAAGTCCATGGAGAAGATGAGAGATCCCACTTGGACTAAGACATCCTCAATAATTTCATTAGGCCTAGCCATGGACTTATCTGCCAGTTGTAACACAATGGTGGTTGGCTTCGGCCTTCCAAGCCCCAGCTTTAGGAACAAAGAGTGCATAAGATTTATGCTTACTCCCAAATTATACAAGCCTCTAGTATTCAGACCACTCCCGATAGTTACTTGCACAATAAAGCTCCTTGGATCTTTTTACTTTGCTGGCAAGTGTGATCTATTGAGAATTTTGGAGATGCAAGCCTCTGTCAGTACCATAGTCTCATACTCAGCCCACTTGGTTTTTTTAGCAACTATGTCCTTGACATATTTGGCATATTTTAGGATCCCCTGCAAAACATCAATCAGAGGTAATTTAATTTGTACCTGTTTTAGCAGCCCAATGAATTTTTGAAAGCAGTCATCTTCCTTCTTCTTCTTGAGCTTCTGTGGGAAAGAATGAAGAAGATTTGGTAATGGAATTGCCTCATCAGTGCTTGGGCTGGGATTGCCAGCCTCATTGTTGTTAGGACCCACATTTTGGTACGTTGGATTAATTATGAGCCAAGAACCC
>DF360207.1:38781-63837 GCA_000787875.1 Solanum virginianum | reverse complement strand
TTAAATACGACGATTTCCTGAAGGTTTCCCCCTCTTTGAACCCAATTTTTGAACCCTAGAAGTCTCTTTTCCTTTCCTTTCCTTTCATATAAGAAAAATGAAGAAGGATGAATTAACTTAGGAAATTTTCAGCCCAACATATACATATATAGCCAATATAAGTTTTCACTTAACACTTTAGTCCTCAACTTTTCAAATTTACGCATTTGGCCCCAAACTTTTCCAATTCGGCTAACTTAAGGGCCTTTGACCCTTACTAACCCATAACTCAACTTAGTGGCCTCAATTATTTATTCAAACCTCAAGCAAATCCTAAAAGTCATTCAATTTCCAATGTACAAATTTACGGGGTCTAACAGTTATGACCTTTTAACTGAAACATGTTTGAGCTATAAAATTCAGCGATCCACCAAATGCATTCGGTGATTCGGTGAATGTGAACGCCGAATGCTCCGAGAAACCTTAAAAATTGTAAAAAGGAAAACATTTGATGGTTCGGCAATAGGACGAAAACGTATTCGATACGCCCCACCCCTCTCCTTATACTTCCTAAGTATAGCCTGAACACTGGGGAAACCAGGCTATACCGTATGCCGACGAAACTCATTAAAAGGTCGGAGTTTTTTTTTCATTTTTAATGATTATTTGACTTTCACAGAATGATATTTTTGACCTTTTACCCTTAATTAATTTTCCTAAGCCCATCCTATACCTAATAATCTCCCATTAACGTATAAACCTTTGAAAAATACTACCAAAAATTTTACTTTCAAAGAAGAAGCTAAGGTTCTTCATCTTCAAGTTCAACCAAAGGTTTCTTCGAGGAGTTTTTCTCCGCTGGGTATGTAAGGCTAACTAAAGCATGAATTTTATTCTTTCATGTGCACCATGTATAGGATTGATTGAATTGAGCCTTCTATAGATGTTTCTCAAAAGTTTTACTTAAGTCCTAGTGTATTCCTATATAATTTTGCATGAATGATAGTTTTTATGAATTAAACACTTGTAATAGATGAATTTATTTTTCCACATGACCTCTAGACCAACTTCTCGTATTTCTTATACATTGCACTGAATAGGTATACATGAGTGTGATTTGAGCCTGAGAAGTCTACAAAAATTATAAATGTTTTAACTCTATTTTTGTACCTGAATATCTTGAATTTTAATGATGGATGATAGAGCGTCTTGATGAGTCATGAATCGATTCTAAACGAATGTTCCTAACAAAGTAGTTGATAGTTAATGTGATGAATTGAGTTTGACAATTTTCAATGAGACTAATTGAATGATATAATCGAAGGGATTGAGGTGTTATGAGCATGTTGAGTCTTGGTAGTAATATTGAGCACCGAATTAAGTGAGAGTAAATATCAACTCAAACTCAGTGACTATGTAGTTAACATAGGAAAGAATTGAATCGTAAATCGGAGGCTTTTCTATTGTCCCCATACAGGAATTGATGTTATTGTTTGTGGATCCACTAATGAGATGTCTTTTACCTTGACAAGGTATTAGATAGATGCAATAATGATATCGCTTCATTGTATCATCACCACCTCATAGATGATGGTTGTCGGTTAGAGAAACTCTCGTATAGGCCCTGATAGTACTCTAATGATTGGATTGGATTACATATGATTAGTCATTGTATAAACCTTGTTCTTACGTTAAACTTATGACACTTGATTGAGTTCTTGTCTTCCTGATTGAGGCTATCTAAGTTGATGTTGTTCTTCCCTAATGTGTGTTTCCTTGTGCCATATTACATACTCGTATATTCTACGTACTGACGTCCATTTGGACCTGCATCTTTCCATGATGTAGAGACAGGTACTAGAGGTTAACAACATGCGCACCGTTAAAGACTCATTCATATTCACTGATTGGTGAGTCCTCCTTTGCTTTCACAGGATACAACATTTCTCTTCTAGCTTTGAGTTTAGCCCTTTTTATTTTGATTTGAGATAGTTATGAACATGTCATTGGCACCACTTATACAGATGGATAGAGACTTCATAGATTAGATTGTGTCGAGTTGTGATTGAATATTGTTTTTGATTAATTTCTTTCGTGCTAGTCTTATTTAATTATTTTGATTGTTGATTGAGTTATTTATTCCTATTGAGTTATTCTTGATTGTTGGTGTCTTCCGTTGTTAGATTGTGATTGAATGAATGTGATGAGGTCAAGTGGTTTGTTTGGGGACCAGAAATGATTTTTTGAGTTTCGACCACGCCAAGGGTACCCTCCTGGGGCGTGACATGTTCGAACTCTTCTTGACAATCAAATACTTTTAAAAGATCCACAAATGCTTCTTACATGAACATCAAGTAAATTTTAAAATGATTCAAATCATCCTTTGTTTGAGAAATACATTACTATTTGTCCTTTGAATCACGAAAAATCTAAAAAAAAAACAACAAATAAAAAAATAAACAGATTTGTAATCACATCACTAACTTTATGTAAATATTTTTTTTTGTGATCACACAAAGTCACAAATAAAATAGGTATCGAGTGAATAATTGAATTGCTTAATGCTATTTTTAGAGTAAAAATAAAATATCCTAAGAAGGCGGAATATAATGACTTTTTTTATACAAAAATAAATGTGATATTCAAATTTGTAATATTATAGGAGTACTAAACTAGTAAGTCACACTAAAATATTGATAAGTAATGGTTGAGATGCATAAGAAGAGGGATGTATCTATTTTTCAGAATCAATTTGATTTCATACTAAGATGGTCAACTATGAAAGTCATTGACTTTATAAACTAGTAATATAGAAATAAGAAAAGACACTTGCATATATTCATCCACTTAGAGACGAAATATGACAAAGTCCTTGGGAAAATGATATGAAATTGCTTATAGTCTAGAGGTGTACATGTCACATACATTAGAATAATTAAAAACAAAGATTATACAAATTTCATATCGTTAAGAGCTAATTATTTTTCATCTTTATTATTTTCTAAAATACAAAAGTTCTTTAATTTTGATTGAATTCAGATATATTAGGTACGTTTTGATATATCACATAAAGTGATGCATTGTGTAAAATGATGTATTCGATATTCCGATATATCACATATAGTGATATATACGATTGATACATCACATATAATGATGATCCAAAAATACGAGAGAACAAAAATATTTATAATTTTTTCAAATGATAAAGAATTTTAGATAATATGATAGGATAAGTTGTATACTTTTCTGATTAAAAATATATACAATGGAGTGAAAAGAGATTTGGAACACTTTTAAATTAAGAGGAGATTGCACCAAGAATGAACTCTAATACTGATTTTATTTGAATGAATTGATCCCCTAAATGAAAAAGTTGGTCCTTGTATCCCCTCCCCATTGATAATAAAGACAAAAAATTCTCTCTCCCACTCACTAGAGCACAGTATTTGAGTATTTCAGTCATCAAGACTTTTCTCTTTTTACTTTTTAGTCCTCTTCAAAACCCCTTTCTTTCCCAAAAACCCCTCCGCTGCTCCAAGGTACAACATTTTATTCTCACTGTGCTCCATCTCTCCCTCCCATTCCCATTTCTATCATCCAATATCCCTTCTTGATTCAAACTTTCTTTGACCTCCATTTTTGCTCTTTCTTACTCTAGGGTTTCGTTCGCACCTCCATTTTGCATCGTATCCTTCTTCCTTGGTCGATTTTACCTTTGTTTTCCCGTTTTAGGGTTTTGAGTGAAGCGGTAGGAGTTGGAGAACCGAATCGTACCGACATGGAGGCTTCGGCAGCGGCTGGTGCCGCCGCTGCACGCGGTGTTTCTCTTCCTGTATCATCGTCTCAGGCTGCTCGCAAAGAGTGGCGTGCTGTCTCTGAGCAATCGGTTCGGAATTCCAGCAGTGAGGTAACTTATCGACGATGAAAAATCCTTTTAGCATTGCCTTTGTTTCTGATCTAGAAGTTGTGTTTTCGTTGTCGGTTTCATTTTAGACCTTTTGTCGATGTATCAAATGTAGGAATCCGAGCGGTGCAGATTAGGTCAATCAGATGAGAGATTGATATATGAGGTAACGAATTTAAATCAAGAGAAAACGTTATGATAAGCTTAGAAAAATTAGAAGAAGTAGTTGCCTTATGATTTGTAACCTGAACGTGAGTATAATGAAGGTGATTTGGTTTTGACAAAGTTGCAGCAAGGGAGAGAGCCGGTTGATGTGGACTTCTGTTCAATCACTATTGATGGAAGTTCAAACAATGATATTCTGCAACAGAGACTACTTAGTGTGGTAAAACAAAAAGAAGAGTTGCACCAGATGGAGGTTGAACTACGAGCTCAGCTCATTGCAAGATCAGAGATTATGGAAATGCGGAATAGTTTTGATGCTCAGATAAAAGAACATGCTACTGCCAATGTTAAGCTTCAGGTTCTACAGTCTTTGATAAATTTTTTGACTGTTTTTTTTTTAATTGCACCAGGTGTCCGAGTCTCTTAGAGGCCCGACTAATCCCGGGGATGCACAGTCTTTGATAAATTTTTTGACTGTTGCTCAGGACATTAATGGGTTTACTGATCAAGTTATTGGTTTAATGCTTTTTAAGGACCAAATACATGAAAGGGACCAGAGGAATTATGAGTTGGAGAGGAGAATGGAAGAGAAAGAAAGGGAACTCAATGCAATTAGACTGGACCATGAAGCGGTTGGTTGATCATTCTAACTCATATATTTTAATTTTTGATTCTTTTGGAGTGTAGCTGATGTTCTATTTAATCTACCTTTTTATTCATTTACCAGGCATGGGCAAAAGAGGATCTCCTTAGAGAACAGAGTAAAGAACTACAAACTTACAGGTTGCTTTTTATTTTGTGCAAATAGGAACAACTTCTACTTTTTTCATATTGTGTTTGTCTTATATTTTTTGGTACTCAAGTTATCTGCTCTCGTTCTGTCTAGCTCAATAATTGAAGTTTGCTTTTTACTTCTCCCCTTTGAATTTGGCATGACATTGTAATATCGATCTCATAATCAGAATAAAACCTATCATTTTTTAGGAGAGAGAGGGACAACTCTGAAGCAGAAAGAGCTCAGCATATTAAACAAATTCATGACCTCCAAGAGCATATTCAAGAAAAGGAGCGTCAGCACATCGAACTGCAGGAACAGGTACATTTTTCTTTTTAGACTCAGGGATGATGATGATTTTTTCCCTTTTGATTCCTTACTTTTTAAATTTGTAACGAAGACTTGTGTTTTTATTTTGATGATATTAATAGTGTTTCATCTTTGCCCCTCATTGTGTGCGTGGCTCTATTGTTTTTGTGAATATTATCCATGGTTTGTGTCCCCATACCCCCTTTGTGGGATTCTACTGGGTATGTTGTTGTTGTTCGTACCCATGGATGGTTTGTGTAATTTAGCATAAACTCTGGTTGTCGTTATGTTCAGTTGACCAAACATGGTGGTTTAACTGGGATTAAAGTAATCAAACTTGTTTGGGCAAGTGAAGTGTAGTATTAAGTTGAAGTTCATACATTGAATCATAGAATATGCATCATATTGGTGCTGTTTCTCAATGCGAGCCTCACCTAAAAAAAACAATAAATCATAGAATATACATTATCTCAACTAAACTAGCTAAGGTCTTCAGGAGATTTGTGTGGTGAGAAAATACAGTTCCATAAACATTAATTCAACTTCGAAATACTGTTTTCTTCAAGTTCTTCTTCAGCTTTGATTGAAGTGTTCTTTTTTCATGTTCAATATTTTTCCAAGCATATTTTTCATTTTCATAAACAAAGAACTGTTTTTTTTAGAGATATGAAATTTTTTGTCACAGTTAGCAAACTTGACTGAATATTATTTTGGCTGTGCCAGTGAAGATTCCATTCAAAAGGGACATTAACAATAAGGAGTTTCAAGGTAGTTAATATTACACAAAATTGACCATGACTCCATGAAAGAATGACTTTAACTTTGGGAGAGCAGGTATCCTGAAATTCTTGTTATTCTAAAACCATCATCAATAAACATGAAGTTCAGTCGACCTTTTAAACTTCATCTCATGGGGTTTTTAACTTAAGTTCAAAGTTGCAGCTTCTTTGATTTGTGCTAAGCTGGGGGGTCTACAACCTTTCTTCACCTCTATATTACTTGAATGTTCAGGCCACTTGCTATGGTAGACTATGTGTAGAACTTTGTTAATGGTTTGTAAACATTTTGTGTGTGTTCCTTTTGTTTTCTTTTACTCAAAAATGCTGGAGTTCTGTTGTGTTCCATTTTAAATTTAAATTTTTTTATTTTCGGTTGGAGCCTTCTCAGTTGTTGCAGCGTAAGAAAATCATGGTTATAATGTCATTTTTGACCTCTTTAAATTGTATGTCATCTTCTGACTAGCTGTCACCACTGTGATTTTTCAGAATAGGATAGCTCAGGAAACAATCCTGTTCAAAGATGAACAAATAAGGGAGGCCCAGGCTTGGATAACTCGTGTTCAGGAATTCGATGCTGTGCAGCAAGGTGAATTACGGGAGCGCACAGAACAATACAACCAACTTTGGCTTGCCTACCAAAGACAGGTGCTTCAGCGATGGATGATTCATCGACCTTAGTTAATTCACCTGTTCTAACTAGGAATAACTTTGATTGTATTATATGGTCCTAATATGAGTTTATGATCCTAATTGGTGTGATTTAGGTGCTGAATATATTGCAGTTCCTTCTGCTGACAAGATTTCTTTTCTTTTTTCCCATTAGTTCGGTGAGATGGAGCGTTTGCATATGCACATGCAACAGCTCCAACTTGAATTGGCTGAGGCAAGAGGGGGAGCTTACTCTGACGGTTCACAAGTCTCCAATCTGAATTCTAAAGATTCTAGTCATCTTGGGCAGAGCAATGGAAGCCAACTTAATGCTAGTGGAAGCAGTACACCTGGTGAAAGTTCCATAGGCCTACAAAATGGAACTGTTGAAAATGCTCCCTTTGCTTCAACTGGGAATGTGACAACTCAGGTACAAATTACCGTCCCATTCACATTGTTCTTTGGATGAGAACTGCATTTTCTAGTAGACTAGTACCATGTTGATTATATCAATGTTATAGGCACTGTAAATAAGAGATAGGTAAGTGCATGATGATTTGCTGTAGAAGTATTTTGCAAGGGCCTTGTGTGGTTTTCTTTGTCATTTATGGTCTGAAATTGGACTTTGGTCTATTGCATTTGATTCCATCATTTCTTTTGCTGTATGAACACATAGGATTTTTGCATCTTCTGTGTAAAATTCCACCCAAGGCTGCAAAAGAGCTAAAAAATTTGATTAGATGAATAGAATGTCAAAGTCCTCATTCTCATAAAACTTGCAACTTATCAATAGCTAAGTTTGATGCCTTTTTATATAATTGAACCATGAATTATGCCTAGTATGTAGGTACCTTTGCTTCTAAATTGGTCAATGGATACTCATGACAGGTGTAACCCTGTATATCGAGGCTTGCTTAATTAGCTTCAGAAAAGAGAGCAAATCTTTATCAACGTTTCTCGTTAGCTAGCTTAATATAGCTTTTCTCCTCGAATTTTGCGAAGGGTTTGTGTTTAAACAAAAGCTATGTAACACAATATTTGGATGTTATCTGGAGCTGCTGCTGACTATGAATGTGGTGACACTAAATGGCTAAGGATTAACCTAATCCCACCTGCACTTTCATAAAGAAACAAAAAAGAGAAGGAAAATCGTTCTAAGTCTCTTTTGTTTGTCCTTGCATCTATGCTCACAACATTTAATATTCTTATTTCTTGGGTTCCACCAGTCAGATCATGTACATGGTATGCCAGTTGCTCCTTCGTCCTTGCTTGGAATGACAACCTACCTTCCACCGGGACAAATTGCTGCTCTGCATCCATATGTAATGCATCAGCAGGGAATTCCTCCTCCTTTACCCCCACATGTTCCTCAATCTCATGTTGGACATTTTCACTCAGTAACAGCAGTATCGTCTCTTCAGCATTGGCCAAACCAACAGGTAAAAATAGAGAACTTGGTCTGGTTCTCCTTGTTACTCTTGCTTACGCTGTAAAGATAAATTGTTAATCTTATGGTTTTCAAGGCTGCGCCAGAGGGTTCACAGATCTCTAGTCACAACCAGTACTCTATGCAACCTCAGTCAACCTTGCCAAGATCAGATTCTCAGTATGATCATGAAACAACTGTCGATGGACAAACTCTTCTCAACGTGAACCAAGGAATTGAAACTCCGGATCCAGTGGTTCAAGCTTCAAGTGAAGATGGACAGGTTGAGCACCTGACATCTATTGCTTGCAGTTACCTGCATTTTTCTCCTGTTTTGTATGCGTAATTTCTTGATCTACCATGCCTTTGTAGGAACTTCAATCTGTGGATAAGAATTACCTCACAGGTGTACAGACACATCAGACTTTGCATCAGATCTCTTCGCAATTCAATGGTGCTTTAAGATTGGATTCTCATGAACATAACATTGAGACAGAGGTACTACTCTGAAAGGGAAGCCATCCCAATTAATTTTTTGTTGCTACTTGTGTTTGTGTTGTTTATGTTTGGCTTCAAGGGTTGTGGGTGATGGTGCTGGTATTTAAATGGTGTGAATAAGCAAAATCATCTTTCACTCATTGCCAATGCTGCAGGTGAACAATGTCAACTCTTCAGCTAATTACATTCTAGAGTCTCAAGGGTTGAGAATGGGAGAATTTAGTTCGAATGCTGATAAATCATCAGCCGAAGTTCCAAATAATGTGCATAATTCAACCGAGTCAGTAACGGATACTGTGTCAGGTGCTGTTTTGGCAGAACCATATATTGCTGGAGGACAGAAGAATGTATATGCAGTTGGTAAATCAGCAGAGGTTAATCTCCTGGACGAAAAGGCATTACTGGCTTGCATAGTCCGTACAATTCCTCCTGGTTCTGGTGGTAGAATCAGGATTAGTTCTACGGTTAGTACTACTTAAATAGTGTAAAAGCTGTTTTTGGATTCTGTCACTTCTTCTAGTCCAGGTCTACTTATGATTTTAGTAACTAATGCATAGCCTGATTTGCAGCTTCCTAATAGACTTGGTAAAATGCTTGCCCCCTTGCATTGGCATGACTATAAAAAGAAGTATGGAAAACTTGATGAGTTTGTGGCAAACCATCCAGAAGTATGTATACCTTTATGTTTTGTTTAGTGGATTGTAATGAGCTGGTGCTTTGTCAATAACTAATTTAATCTTTCAACCATTTAGTTATTTGTAATTGATGGAGACTTCATTCAACTTCGCGGAGGTGCTCAAGAAATTATAGCAGCCACAGCTGCAGCTGCTAAAGTGGCTGCTGCTGCTGCAGCTGCAGCGCCTTCATCATACTCCTCTCTTTTGCCTCCTATTGCTGTGACCCCTATGCCACAAAATCACCGTTTGAAGAGGGTGCCATCAGTTGAACCAACATCTGAGAATGCTGTTTTCAAAGACTATGCTGTTGCCAGACCTGCAAATTCTAGTGACAACCTTCAAAGCCAGATTTCTAATGGTACCTCTTTCAACATTACTGGGGGCATCTCAAATGTAAAAATTTTGACAAAGCCGAGAGACCAGTTGGAGCTAAATGTATCTGAATCTAGAGCTGCCTCATCTGTACAATTGAGCCTCGGAAATGGAGCTAGTGCTGACAAAAATGGCATGGGTAGTTCACAAAACAAGGTTTCATCTCATGGGAGATCTGGCACAAATTTAGTGGGTAGACAGGGCAGGTATCTATCATCATGTTTTGAAATTCAAAGAGCTGTGGTTTTGTTTTCCAGTGCCAACATTAGAACCTCATACCAATTTTTTTTTTAATGTTTTCAGGAATGCTGGGATTTCATCGGGTTCTAGAAGATAGTAAGTGTTAATGAAAATATTGGACAATGGGTGTGTTCGGTATGTAGGAATGTTTTCCAATTTTTCCATGTTCGGTTGGTCAAATGTTTTTTCCAGGAAAACAAGCTCCTTAAAATTGAGGAAAATGAGCTCCCTAATGGAAAGTAGGGAAACCAAACTCTACCAGTGATACTCCTCCTTGGTCCTCCCCACTCTCCAACACACCTCCCTCTGTATTTGTGTATATTATACATACAAATGCTTTTAGGATGATAGTTTGCTTATACACTTGCAAAAAAAAAAAAAAAGGTAGGGAACCCACTTTCTTAGAAAATATTCTTCAGGAAAACATTTCCTTCGTACCAAACAGACCCAATGTTTTATTTGTATTTTTAGATCTCTGAGCTGTTGCCTGTTCAATCCATGGGTTTAGAGGTGGCAAAATAAGACCAAATATAAGCAACCCGCCCATAATTTTATGGGTTGGGTTCATATGATTTAGAATTGGGCTAATTTTCAGCCCAATACAACTTAACCCATTATAAAATAATTTTGAGCTGAGCCCAATAAGATTCTCACTGCAGCCCAATGTATCATTTGTTTTGTATGTTCAATTTAGTCTTAAATTGGACGGGTCATGACCCAACCCGAATTTTAGCCCATTTGAACCCAAAGTACATTTGGGCGGGTCAAGACCCAACCCGATATTTAATGCAGTCCATTTTAACCTCCCCAATTTCAGCCCAACCCGCCCATTTGACACCCCTACATGGGTTTGTCTGCATATTTGACTTGGTATCGATTCTGAACGCTTTAAAGTTTTAATAAAATAATAAAAAGCTTACACAAACTTAAAGCTTTGGTGCGGATGTTACTTTTGAGTGAGGTTTCCTACTAAAGGTTTACTGTTCAAGTGCTGCTTCTTGCATTGGTTCCTTCAGTTTATTTGGTGATTAACAAGTCATGTTTGGGCATGGCAGGGCAGATATTGGATGGTGACGAGTATGGCTGGACATATATTGGATGCTGATGGATGTGGAAGGCCATTTTGGATGCTGATAGGTAGGTGTGGCAGGACAGATGGATGCTGATGAGTATGGCTGATCATTTACATTTGAAATTATCCAGAGGGATAAATTTTATTTAATTCAAATTGGAATGTACTGTAATGTTTCCTTTCACACATCAAGTGGAAAAAATTGTTCATCTAAGTATGCATCCTCCATTTTGTTGGGAATCTAGCTGCTTCAATGGCGACTGATCATATTACTGGGAATGTACACTTAAATTGCGCACAATGGCTTTGATTTGCAAATTGCATCTTATCGAATTTTAACATTTAGTAAAATGTGATGATCTGCATGACCCAGGTTTTAAGAAAGGTTGGGCTATTCGTGGGTTGATTAAAATAGATTGAATTGATCAGTTACAGTGGCAACGTGTCTGAAAGTATCATGGTTGGTGCTCTTAGATATGTGAGTTGAATTTTCCTACAGTGGCAGTGTTTGTCTGAAAGTTTTGTGACTTATATTCAGGTGATATTTTTTCTTTTTGTTTGGTAAAATAGTTTATTTATCAAGTAACTCTTTACAAATCAAGGAAAAACAAGTTTGGACAGATAGCCCAAGCTTTTTTTCAGCAAATACTTACTAAATTTTTTTGTAAATTGATTCTTCATGGGTACATATTCAAGTCTCCTAATTGATACGTCAGTTTAGGATAAATAGAATTTCGTTCATGAACTTTCTAAATGATGAGTTTGATAATTACTTTTGCATTCCATGCCTTCCCTTGAAATAGTCTGTAGTTCCTTTCTTGTCATCCATAGTACACACTACTAGTTAATGTCATGCGGTAGATTTGGGCCTTGCTATTCTTCCCTTTCATACGTGCTAGTGCCTAGTTAACTTCATTTTATCAATTCAAACTTCTCCGATATATGCTTTGCCAATCCAAAAGTTTCGTCCAAATAATGGAAACATACAGGCATACAAAGAATAAATGATGTTTCCTTTTCTTGATCGCACAAAGAACAGGTCGTTGATTCAATACATCCCCACTTTGCTAACCTTGCCTTTGTAAGTAATCTTTGATGCAATGCCAAGAACAAGATAAACTTCCATTTTGGAGCCCCACAGTTAGACCGCACCAGCCTCCTCCATTCAACTTTGTTAAGCTCTCGTATTTGTTTATACATTTTACTAATTGAGTAGGATCGCAGGCTCAGGACTTCATCTTCATGTATATCAGCCTCTATGAAGTATGTATAAGCCTTTAGGATCTTTTGGACCATCCATGAAGCTTGTTTAGGTTGTACCCCCTATATGCTGTCGTGTTGCCCATAGTATGTGTGTATCCAGATCATCCATAGTTTATCCTTTTTCTGACATACATTCCATAAGAGCTTGTACAGTGCTACCTTCCATATAGAGACATCCAGTATATTCAGACCCCTGCTGATTTAGGTTGGCAATTAAAGCTTTTTTGGATATATCAACACTACCAGTCCATAGGAACCTTCAATCACCTGGATAATCTTTTTTGGTATAACAAAAATTTGGGACCAATATATTTGTATAGCAAATAGAAGACTTGATGAGTTGTGTCCTTCCAGCGTAAAACAAGAATTTAGAGGACCAATATGTTCAGGTGATATTATATTTGTACAATGACATTTAGATCTCATTTAATTGCTATAAAAAGTTTGCAAAGTTATGCTCGTATACTCATGACATAAATGAACTCATAATATTCGTTAAATTTAAAATACCAATTGATTTTCATGTTACATTAATTAAAAATTGAAAAGACTAATATATTACCAATAAATTCATAATTTGCTGTATCATACTGATAGGAATAAAATTTAAGGAAAATATGCATTGTTAATCAAAAGTATGGTGGGATACACTTCTTAGATGGTCCTAATTATGACCTCACTATTTTTGGAAGAAAAAAAAAGAGAAAAAGCTATTTACAATGACAATTTTAACTTTTTCTTTCACCATTGCTGAATAATACAAAAAGTATCTTAAATTTTACGTCAAATTCAATATCAATTATAATTTTTTTTCCCGATAAATGTTAAATTTTCAAGGACCAACGGATGCAAGGTACAAAACTCAACTAATAATGAACTCGCTTATCTATCCATCTCAGTTTCAATATCAAATTTTACAATCCCCTGCAAACTTTGAACTCATAATGCACGCTTAATCCACGTATCATGCTTTTGTAGGAATGACATTAGTTCAACGGAACGAAGGAATAATGATTTTAGACTAAAGATGACCACATATCTTTATATTTGGTTAGTCAGTATTAACTTTATATGATAAAAACATTTAAAATTTTTCTCATGATCGCATACCGAATGGGTACGGAATAGTTCTCTTTAGTTTGAATCATCATATGGTATTTATTTCAACATTTTGTTACCAAAATAAATTGGGCACAACTATTTAAAAACTTGCTAGATTGGCCACATTTTTTTATGCAAATCAACTTTGATTCTTGTTCATTACGCCCAATCAGACAGCCCCATATAAAATTATGATAAAAGTGATGGTTAAGAGTGTAGTTCACAATGTCTACTACACAAAGGCAAGTTGTAGTATTAGGTCTGAAGCCTTGCTGGCTCCTTTTGAAACTCATGGGAAACATATAAAGAGTCACTTCCACAAGCCACAGTGACCCATGATGCTAAAACTTCTCTTGGCCATGCAAAAAGAGCAGCTTGGACTGAAGGAGTAGGGCGGTGGGGGTGCGGGTGGGGGGTATTTCAACTAAACACATGCCTGTGGAAGGTAAACTTGATGCCAATAGGTCAAGATTTTAAAAACTATAACAAAGCTTTGCCGCGAGTTGCTTTTGATAACAGAATTTTAGATGTTCCTCAGTTTAAAGCAGCCTTATCAAACATACCTACACCGATGAAATAGGGTGCATAACAATTTTAAGAAAAAAAAAATTTAGAAGTCTACTCCCTCTCGCCATTAACATGTCTTCCAGCTGATTTTCCAAGGCCATCACTAGGGTTACCTTCTAAGCTGCCTTGCTTATTTCCACGTACATCCAGATTTCCTGAGCTGCTTAGTCCAGGTTGCATAAGTTGACGCATTGCATTGTTGGCAGTAGGTCCAAAGCCATATTGGCCTTGGAATTGTTGCTGCTGCTGAAACTGGAGCATTTGCTGTTGCTGCTCCTGGGATGGAAGGGCATTGAGTTGGAAAGGCAGTTTGGAAACAGCGACCCCTTGTTGCTGTTGCAGTGCAGCCTGAGTTTGCTGCATCTGGTTTCCAACTTGGGGAGTAGATGGAGCCTGCAACTACTTATATATTAGGGAAAGACAAGTAAATTCACAAGAAACACTGAATCAAACATCAAATCCACCTGTGAGGTTGCCGCTGATTGTTGTGGTTGGGCATCAGCGATAGCAGCTAAATACATCAAATTCTTCTGAAGCATGGCTTGATACCTATGACATAAAAGTTACTTCTAAAAGTATGAAACAGTACCGTGCCATGAGATTGACGATGCAAAGTAAACAGAGTCCATAAGATAGGAAGTGATTATGCAATTATATTTCTGTTAGTGACACAACATGGTTTTTCCTGATTGACTTCAAGAAGGGCAAAGTGTGCCCCTTCTAAACATGCAACAAACAACTTCTAATAAGTCTCATGAAAAGACTCATTATTGAACAAGATCACAAAATGTACTTTCTAACATGTATAACTACATAAACAGTAATGATTGCAAATCAAAAGGGCATTTCAGAATCACTAAATTTCTATTCTCAATTTCATTCATATTTAAGTCATTTTGGACTTCATGAATACTTTCACTAGAAAGATGAATGACCTACTTAATTGAGTGGTCTAATCAAACTTGGGGCAATTTAATTAATTTCCTCGTACAGCAACATCATGCAAGACTAGATAAACTATATTGTGCAGAATATATTTCCTCTATGCTTTTGATACACTAGCTATCTGTTCACACACTGCTGTTTCTTCTATATTAAACTTCTGGTTCAAGTCTGGATGCCTGAAATATATTCCTCCAACAACTTTCACAATTGTACTCCTACAATAGTATCTAGGACATAATATTTTTTCCTCTTATCAATTTTCTCACTTTGAAAGTAAAAAATTTCTTAGCTCTTTTCTCCATTTTGACCCTTATAGCTTCATCCTGCTAAGGGTGAAATTATTCTATAAGAGATCACTCTGTAACCAAAATAGGGCTCTGGATTTAAAACCACCTGCTTTTAGAAGTCTAGAAGGCGGTGCCTAAATTAGCCGGACTTGCTTGAATCGATAGGCTTGCCGAAGGAATTGCTTGAATCGATAGGTTTGCCAAACTTCTCTGTCAATTCAATTTATTTTGTTGCAGACTCTTCCCCATGCCTATTTCTTCCCCCCGCACTGTAGTGGAGCTTGCCAACCGCCCTAGACCTATTGAGATCTTTCCCTGTGCAGGCAGAATTTGGGCTCAGGAGTTTGGAAGTGTAGAATTCACAAAGTTTGACCAAAATCAATATTTCGGGTTAACGAGCTTGGGAGTGGGTTTTGTCGATTCCATTGGGTCTAGAGGACAATATATGTCTTGGTTAGATATTCTACATGGATCCTGGGACGCTCGGGAGTGATATATACCACTGGTTGATATTCTAGTTAATTTGAAATTTTAGGTTGATCACATTTAATATTTGGTCAAGAAGATCTCAGATTGGTGATTTGATAATTACAATAGTTTCTGAAACACATTTTAGGAGTGGTCAACTAAGTTGCTTGGACTCGAGTGCAAGCATCCGATGCGGATGTGAACCTGAGGGTTGGATTCAGCAAAATCTTAATTTTAAGATTTGGGAATATAGATCTAGGTATGGATACGACTGCTGGAGTTCAGCTGAAAAATTCAAAATTATAAAATAGAGCTATAAAGATATTCTAAATTTTGAAAGATCTTCTAGGTCGTCTTTCCAAAGACCCCTAACAACTTCTTTCAAGCTCTCTGGTTCTTCCCCTCAGGAAAGAAAAAGAAAGTCATTCAAGACCTTCCAGCAACTCTCCTTACAGATTATTGCTACTGTCTACCAAAGGTCGGAACACAACCGCTTGAATATTTAGCTTCTCTCTGTTTGGCTTGAAACATGAAGCAATGAATACTGACCAAGAGGAAAAGCTAAAAAAAAGTCACAAGGACTGTAATATGATGTTATACCATTCCTCATGTCTTAAGTCTATTTTATCTTTCATCAAAATATCAATTTTCCCCCGAATTTATCCATAGACTATTGGTCAAAGTATCCGATGTGCGTTGACTGAATCCCTAGCCGATCATATCATTCCAATTTTTTTTTTTTTACATGTATAGAGAGATCTCCTAGATATATAGATAGAATAAATGTTCATGGATGGACAAACACTCCATTGAATGATGGTTCAACCCCGTCCTTGGCCTCGAGGAGAGGTGAGCAGCACCGAACTTTCTTCAAACAAATGGCATAGTATTAGGGTAGGAGGCTTTCCGTTGTTATAGAAATCCATAGACATTCTAGAACTTCCAAATCAAAGAAACGCAAGATGAGGAGCTTTCTACGTTATGCTTCAATAGAATGAATTCGGTAAGGTAAAATAGGCCATATGGTCAATCGAAGGTTCTGTGCCACTTGAATGAAGTTAGACGATACAACTCTTATTAGTTTAATAGTTTACCCAAGAGTTACTCAATGAATAGGTTGATTGGAACAATCTTCACCTTCTTCAGTGGCCAAGTTGAAGCGTTCAACTTCGGCCTACCACCTTTTTTTTTTCAAGGTTGAGCTTGTTTAATTGAAGCTAATGGTATGTTGCCCTTCCCTTGTTCAAGAGAAAGTGAGGACTTTATTTTAGCTACCCCACACCCACATCCGTCTCATGTCGACACAGGTGTGGCAACAAAAATTAAGAGCCGCACAACTTAGATGATTTGCACTTTTGGTTCGAAACTAGGAGTTTCCAGATGGTTTGCACTTTTGTAGAGTCAAAGGTGTGGAGGGGCCCAGCTTCTGCAATGTCACTCCTTCAAAGAAGTTTCCGCTTGACCTCTTCTGCAGAAGGTGCACTGTGCATTGAGTTCCGTTAAAGCGGAAGGTATTCCACATTGATGAGTCCGCTTCCATGCAAGTCTTTTCACTTCAACAAAGTTATCCAGGATAAGTGGCCTTTGCCACTGCATTTTGTTTTCTGCTTCTGTGAGCACGCAGGTGTGATGAGAATCCTGCTTCTACAAAAATACCTAGGCAGAAAACCCCTTAAGTCCCTATTGTGGTTTCATTTGTGCTATAAGAGATTTCAAGCAACTCGGGGGGATAGGAATCTAACCTTGAATTTTGTATTTTCACGCTATTCAATCATTTATTTCATATTTAATCTGCATTTGGGTGTGAGAAGAGATGAAACAAATACAGAAACTAGTATCATAGCAAACATACGACATAAACCAGAACCATCTACCCTTTCTATTTTATAGCATCATCAGAACTATTTCCCAGCACACCAAGCTATGCAAAAGATATAAGTCCAACAACAATTTGTTCCCTGCAATTAACTTTCTACTAGCTTCTTTTCCGGGTGGAAACTGCATTCAAACATTTAAAGTTCACAATCTTGTTTTGGTGCTTCTGTTTCCTAGTCTTGTTACTTGATTCACCGTCTTTTGCCTTCTCCATTACATTTGCTTCATTAGTCCCTTGGTCTTTTCCACATCTGCCCCCCACGAGATGCCCAAAACATTTCAGACCTACTTAAGTTTCAGACAGACATGGAACATGCTTGAAATCACCTGTCCTTCTTGCATTTCCACTCTCATTCATCAGTTATGACCCATTCTCTTTCTCTGCCAATTTCCGAGTACTTCAAGGTGTAACCAATTACGTTTCAAGCTTAAACATGGATTTGCTCACTTGCTCACACTCTTTTACTGAGTGAATATACAGTTTCTAAACCAGAGCAATGCTGACCTCCTCATTTAGCAAAACATTTAGTTCTTGGAATTCAAAAGGCGATAGTTCTCCTTATAAGGAAATGGGAATCGAATTGTAAATTTTGATATTAAAATGTTATAAAGAAAACATTGGAATTAGAAAATTACAAAAAAAAGTCTCTAGAGTCAATTTACTTAAACAAACTGATCACGCTTTAGTACTTCCAACTACAATTCAAATGTTTCATGACAAGGGTGTGAGCTTCTAGCATGAATTTATAAATCAAATTCCTTTGCCTCAAGGCCCTTCAACGCAGTCAGGGTTTTACAACTGGAAAACCCAATTATCTTATGGAGATCTATCATCTACAGACCCTCAAACCTAGCTGCTGCAAAACTCGTGATCAGGAAAAAAGAAATCACGTGAAGTACCGTGATTGAACTGTTAAAAGAGATTATCTAGCGGAGAGTGTGTGCTACACATCCTTGATCATCGAACAACAAGGTATTACCTATAATGTTCTTGCCCTCTCTGTCTGACTAGCCATTTCTTTACCAATCAATAGTTTTCAAAGAGAGCATGTTTCTTTCTATAGAGGCAGTGATGCATTATAACAGGAAAACAATATGGCCAAATGAATGTCACCTTGATATTTAGATACACAAAACTAATCATGCCATTTAAATAATGCTCATAAATCTCAATGTTATAAGTAGGAAGTACTTAAGTTTTAACTTACTGGGCACATTCTGAGAGTTTTCCAAGATTCTGGTTTTCCAGTATGGCAAGAATCAAATTTTTGTTCTCATCCAAAAACTGTATCAAGAAGAAATCCAGAGTATTAGAGAGACCATATTACACTCCAAACATAATATTCAAGTGTGCACGTGTCATTCGACTGAGGTACATTGGTAGTTCAAAATATCATGTAGACCCCCTTAGTTTTGTGCAATCTAACAAACTACTTCAAAGAGTTGTATTAATAAAGTGACACAACACAAACAAATAATAATTTATTTGTAAGTAAGACCATCCACAAACACCTGCCTTCTTATTACATTATGCAAACCTGTTGGATCGGGGAAAAAGAACAATCCTGTATTGGCTGCAGAGAGCACACATAAATTGGATACAAGCACCGACCAAACATTCTTTTTTGGCTAAGCATTCTGATACAAGTATACCCACACATAGGGAAATGTTGATATTTTCTACAAACATATAGCATTAATGGCTCTGTGGACAATCAGAAAACAAATAAAAACCATCGTGGCCAAGAAACCCTTTCATCCAGTTAACATGTTGACTTCAGTAGTGGCGCAAAACGAAGATCATTTGGAGTACGGTTATTCAGATATTAAAGGCACACATTAAAGAGGAAAAAGATATACCTTTTGAATCTGCTCGGTGGTGATGGCACTTAGAGGCATTGGAGAAGCAGAGTTCAAGATTGGGGGTTGTGGCTGTGGTTGCTGCTGCTGTTGCTGCATTTTTGCTGAAGAACCCTAGAAGAAGAAGCTTAAACCCTTTTGAGATTTTTTTCCTGAGAGAAGAAATAGTGAAGAAGAGGGAGGGGGCTACGACTGAAAGGAGAATTTGTCTGATTTGAAGTAAAATACACAAAGCCGAGACTTCTTTCCTTTATTATTCGGCTTGAGTGACTAACAATAATATGTTCATTCTAATTTTAGTAGTGTAATGACATGAATATATATGGATATTACTTTTATTTATATGATAAATAATTATATGTTTATCAAAATTTTATGAATATAACTGAGAGTAGATATACACAAATATTATTCTTATTATATCGTGAGAGCTTTGGACAGATACTTGCGTAAAATTAACTTTGAATATGATTGAGAATTGTATGCTGATATTTGTCTTATCTATGCAATGTGTGTGAGTGAGATAAATACTCAAATTGAAATATCCTATGATTCATAATCAAGCAATAATATATTCAATGAAATTTTATGAGTGCAATCAAAGATAAGCGTCTGTGTTATCTAAGCAATGAGAGAAAATTTTCTATAGATACTCATGAAAACGTAACTACGATGCAATCCAAGATGAATGTACATAAATATTACCTTTGTCTAGAGAAAGTTCTTAATAGATATTTAGGTAAAAATAAAAACATCATTGGCTTTTCAGAAAAAAAAGGTGATGATAGCAAAGTTACCGAGGGAGTCGAGTGAATGACCTTAACAATTGTTTTAGAAATGACGTTTTACTAGCATGATGACTCAAAGTAAGGTCAGAATTCATCCTTTCTTTTTAAAACTAATTAACGTCTCACCAAATAAGAACACATTATGCGATAATAGCCAGTAAGAAAATTCCTCTCATACAGGGATAAAAATATCAAAATAGAAAAGTCATTGTTTAACCCTACAAAAAGATTTGAATCTTTAGATATCTATAAAATTTTCCCCAAACTTGTTCGGCAGGCTACTTGACCCATCAATACACAATCTTTAAATTAACCCAATTATTAGTTTAATTTGGTAATTAATTTATATGAACGAGGTACTTTTGTGATAATTTTTTAACTTCTAAGAGATTTTTTTTTTTCGCATTTTGTACAAATCAATTGCATTAATACAAAAATTGCATTTTTTTTATTCTTTTTCTAGAATTCTCCCTTTCATGTTCTTTGTTTGAAAATAAGAAAGTTCTTTCGATTTTAACTTGATTTTTTATTTTTATTTATCTTAATTTCTCTGACTTACTTTTTAAATTTTTTTTTTTTTTTAGAATAATTCTCTTTTCCATTTTTACAAGTCTTTAATTCAACTTTCCTAGTTAATGATCATGTGATTCAAAATATTATTTTTCTTTTAAAAAATATATTAAGTTCAAATCAATCAAACAAATTAAAAGTGAATGAATAATTACTTTACATAATAGTTTTAAAGATAAAAACAAGTACGTAATTAAATAAATTATGATAAAAGTATTGATAAAAAAGAAATTGGCAACAAAATTTGTAAAGATATCAAAATAAAAATAAATAATATTCATACTAAAATAGAATAAAGTGAAAAAAATTTTTAAATCTTATGATCTTAAGTGAAAGATGTATCAGGTGTACTAAATATTCCTTGATCATGTTATCTTAAACTTGTAAATGTGAAAAGTTGTTAGAAAAAAGAAAAAAAAGACAAGTTTGTTTAAATATCCCAAAAAAAAGTAGGACAAACAAATTAAAACCGATGAAGTAGATATATTTTTGCCACTTACCATAATATATAGTTGAGCTTTTTAGTAATTTCTTGATTATGTAAGAAGAATAGGATTAATTTCAAATATATACAATAAAGTAATTAATTTACAATAAATATAGCCGCATTTTATTCATGTAAAAAAAGTAAAAAATTATTAAAAATATACATTGACTATACAATATAGCTTACCAAAAATTAAAGAAAGTATATACTAACTATACAATAACAACAACAACATCCCCAGTGTAATCCCACAAGTGGGGTCTAGGGAGGGTAAAATGTACGCAGACCTTACCACTACCTCATAGAAGTAGAGAGGTTGTTTCCTGGAACCCTCGTCTGAACAAAGTATATACTAACTATACGATATAAATTATATATACATAAATTATACATTAAATATATTATGATACATTTAAAAACTAAATATAATTTAACCATATATGAAATATACACGAGTATATATATATATATATATATATATATATGATAAGGAAGAAAATGAGCGGTCCAGCCGAAAACCGTGTTTGTTTAAGGAATAAACCACCTCAATTATGTGGGACAAAATTATAACCTGACTTTAGGTGAAAATGAGCGGTCCAGCCGAAAACCGTGTTTGTTTAAGGAATAAACCACCTCAATTATGTGGGACAAAATTGTAAGAGCAAGGCGACAGTTACGGGCGAAAACGCCAAAATGTAAAATTAGTACAACCAGAGTCACAAGAGGGCAAGTTGTTCCGCATGGCCCGAAATGAAGACACAATATTCTTGGAAGGTACATTATAATAAAGACAATTGATAAACGATTAATCAATCATATGTTTTTTTGCTTTGGTTTTGTACTCATAATTGGGGTTAGAACGATTTGAGCACCTTACCATCACCACCACCAACAAAATTCAGTATGATTGTGAAAGTTGTGGAGGATAAAATGTACGCAAATTTTATAGTCTTAATAAAAATAACGAGAAGATAATACGATACCAAAGTGAAAGTACTACATATAGTGATGGAAATTAAAAGAGAAGGGGAGGAAAAGAAGAATATTGAAATCTTGGAAAGGAAATGAAAAATATCTGACATTTAACTGGCTTTTCACTTTACTTGTCGACCTCCACACTCAAGGATCATGTTCTTGGTAAGCTGACTGCATTATATCATGTCTAATCATCTTGCCTGACACTTCTCATGACTGTCTCTACTCATCCTTAAGCCTAACACAACCAACATCTTATACCTTTTAAATCGGGTATCTGCATCTCTCCTTTTCATATATCTGAACTATCTCAACTTCACTCTCCGTATCTTATCTTCCATGAGAGTCAACTCTTACCCTATCTTGAATATCTTCATTCCTAATCTTATCTCTTTTAGAATATACATGCATCTACATCAACATCCTTATCTTCATCCGTCGCATCGTTTGGATATGAGAAATTCTAATTCGCTAACATTTCGCTGCATATAATATAGTCAGTCTGACCATAACTCGATAGAATTTATCTTTAAGTTCAGGTGGCACATCCTTGTCACATATAAAACATCAAATGCCAAGTTCCATTTCATCCATCCCTACTCTAATATGATGAATGACATCCTCGTCAATCTCTTTATTTCCTTAGATTATTGCCCCAAGTACTTGAATTTCTTCTCTTAATGACGACTTGTGTGTCAAGCCTCACGTCTACATTCTCTTCCTAAGATAATTCATTGAACTTACACTCAAGTATTCAATTTTAGTCATGCTCACTTAAAAACCTTTTGACTTTAAGATTTCTCCAAACCTTCAGCCTCGTGTTAACACCCTTCCCTCCTTTCACATCTCGACTCTCGTCAATGAAAACCATGTTATCCACAAATAACATACATCAAGTCGCCTCTCCTTGAATGTGTGTACGCTAGTATGTCCATAACCAACACAATTAGAAAATGGGCTAAAAGCGGATCCCTAGTGCAACCTCATCGTGATTAAAAAACATTATGAGTCGCCTCCCACAATTTTGACAGGATCTTAACACCATTATACATTCTTTTAATTACCCTAGTGTAAGCTACATAAACAACCAATAGTCGATAAAAATTTTCACTAAAGAGGGTTTGAAAAATAAAAATATAATACTTGAAATATTAATTTGGAACCAATCAGGTAAACTTTGAGTCCTCTAAACCAACCTTTTAGGAAATTTAAAATCTGTATATACATAAACAATTTTAAAAATATCTGATATTTACAGTGAGTTCGACACCCCCTTACATCTCCTAAAAACCTCCCGCCGTGAGACTTTTTCATTTGCTTTTTTAGTTCTATGAACTTCAGGCAAATCTCTGTCATATTCAAATTTTATTGCAAACTCTTCTTTTCATATTTGTTTCAAATGAACTAGAAACTGTTATTGCTACGGATTGTCTTCCATAATTTGAGTTGCTTTTTGATTCCCATTGCCCGTTACTCCGCCACAATCAGCAGGTAGAATACTGTTCCCAATTTTACCTTTTGATCCATTTCTTAAAGCCATGTGTACCATTGATTAACTCGATGATTTGACCTGGACAATGCTAATTTTATAGTGCGTGCACACAGCCCCCTTTATGATCTTAGGGATTTCAAAAATTGGAAGTTGCCAGGAGTAAATTGATTATGAGTATTCTGAGGTGGATTGATGTGGAATATCTGGGTGAAAAGGATCCTTACCTGAAAATACAATGGAGATGACTTATTATGACTGTAACTAAGGTCTGGTATTGTTGCTTCAATCTATTGTGTGCTCTTCATGACTTGGCTTTCCATTTGCCTATTTTATTGTTCAAACGATATTTATGGAGAGAACGAGAGGTGTAGTTGGTTCTGTATCTTACCTACGCTTTATTTGTGTGTTGTGCATAAACTAGGCATTGATCCTTAAAGACACATGCAAGAGGTTTGGTATACTTCATCTTGTCCTTTAAGGTTGTCCTTTTGATATGTAGTATAAGATATAATGGTGTTGATTGACTAAAAACGTTTTAGTTAAAAAAGATGTGATGCATAACTGATTATAAATTGTCTGGTATAACCTGACTTTAGGTCCCTAAGTATCTACATCCAAATGACAAAAATATAACAACAACAACATAGCCAGTGAAATCCCACAAGTGGGGTCTGGGGAGGGTAGCATGTACGCAGATCTTACCACTACCTAAGTAGAGAGGCTGTTTCCTGGGAACCCTCATCTCAAAACTTATACGCAGAACGGACTATATATGATCAAAAGTAAAGGAAAGAAAGTACAAAAAAGAAAGCAAAGGAAAGTGCATGACAATACGAAAGTATAATACAAATAATACATAAACAACAACTACTGACAATACGACCGTATAATACAGTTACGTGCTAGAAAGAAAACACTGTTACTCAAACCTATATGGCCCCCTGACTACCTAAACCTACTAACCAATTATCCTACTACTCTAATTCGCGACCTCCATTGCTTCCTATTTAGGGTCATGTCCTCATTGAGATTTAGTTTCACCATATCAGGTCTAATCACCTCCCCCCAGTATTTCTTCGGTCTACCTCTACCCCTCTGAGTACCTCCTAAAACTAACCTCTCGCACCTCCTAACAGGAGCAGCGACACTCGTGACTTGATTTTACTGAACCAAAGGCACATTATTTGGTTAAGGAGCATAGATTTTAATAACAGTTTACCTATTTATCCAACACCAATAATTGAATTATATACTGTACGTTGAAGCGTAATTACCAAATCTTACATAAATACCGTTGTACAGATTATGGAGTTGATAAGTATGACATTGGAACTGCACTGTTCTGGATGATGGACCCCAGATACTTAAAGCTTTCCCTCGTGGGGAAAGGTTGAGTGGCAAGCCTCACATCACAGTTTGCTTCCTCCCTCTCAACACTAAATTTACACTCCAAGTATTCCATTTTGGTCCTGCTCAACTTGAATCCTTTAGATTCCAAGGCGTGTCTCTAGGCCTCCAGCCTATCGTTAAC